>BGPT01001584.1:117743-155784 GCA_003297045.1 Symbiodinium sp. clade C Y103
CAGCGAGAGACACAGCGAGAGACACAGCGAGAGACACAGCGAGAGACACAGCGAGAGACACAGCGAGAGACACAGCGAGAGACACAGCGAGAGAGACAGCGAGAGACACAGCGAGAGACACAGCGAGAGACACAGCGAGAGAGACAGCGAGAGAGACAGCGAGAGACACAGCGAGAGAGACAGCGAGAGACAGCGAGAGAGCGAAAGAAAGAGAGAGAGAGAGAGAGAAAGAGAGAGAGAGAGAGAAAGAGCGAAAGAAAGAGAGGGAAAGAGAGACAGAGAGAGGGAGAGGGAGAGGGAGAAAGAAAGAGAGAGGAAAGAAAAAGAGCCCTGCAGCAAGCAGCCAACACCAGAAACCAGTGTAGGCGAAACAGCTATCCCAGATTCTAGCCACCGCCGAGCCCAAAGGCGGCTGCCAGCCAGGTCGAACGTTTCAGGGGTCTATAGCAGCGACTCCGGAAACCGGCAGAGCCCAGCACGGCTGGCAGCCAGGTTAAACGCAAAATGGCGCGTAGATCGCTGATCTACGCGCGTTTTCGCATTTCACGGGTTTGGCAGCGCTGCTAAAAGAAGCCGAGGCCAGAAACCAGCGTAGCCGGAACAGCTATCCCTAACTCAGTTCACGTCAAGCACGAATCACTAGCCAGAAAAAAGCGTACCGAGCTCAGCATGATTCTTCTCTTCCCCTGTAACGAGCGCACGCGCGCGCACACACGCACACATGCACACGCTCGCGCACCCCCCGCGCGCGGACCAAGAAGGATTCGAACCTCCGCGCGGGCCAACACAGACATCGCAGAAGCCGCAGCCAATCGTTTTTTCATTGGCCTGCGGCCCCTTGGCCGGTAATGGCCACGCTGCAGCTCTCACGCGTGCGCGCCTGTCGCTAGGGGCCCCAGCCACGCGCCAGCCGGCCAAAACGCAAAATCGCGCGTGGATCGCTCATCTACTTTGCGTTTCCCTGGCTCGGCGGCCGCGCGGAAAGCAGGCAAGGCCGGAAACCAGCATAGCCGGAACAGCTATCCCGGATTCGGGCGCCGACAGAGCCCAGCGCGGCTGCCATCCAAGTCGAAGCACAAGCGCGCGTAGATCGCTCATCTACGCGCGTCCCCGCGTTTCAAGGGTCTAGCAGCGCCGCTGCGAGGAACCAAGGCCGGAAACCAGCGCAGCCGGACCAGCTATCCCGGACTCTGGCAACGACAAAGCCCAGCGCGGCTTCCAGCCAGGTCAAACGCAAAATCGCGCGTAGATCGCTCATCTACGCGCGTTTTCGCGTTTCAGGGGTCTAAAGCAGCGCCGCTGCAAGCCACCCAGGCCGGAAACGAGCCTAGCCGGAGCAGCTATCTCTGATTCTGGCAACGAAAGGGTCCGGGCGGCTGCCAGCCAGGTCAAACGCAAAACCGCGCGTAGATCGCTCATCTACGCGCGTTTTCGCAATTCAGGGGTCTAGCAGCGCCGCTGCAAGCAACCAAGGCCGGAAACGAGCCTAGCCAGAACGGCTATCCCCGATTCCAGTACCGACAGAGCCCAGCGCGGCTGCCAGCCAGGCAAAATCTGCGTAAATACCAATATTTTTGCTAGGTGCTGTCCCAAAAAAATGGAAATGCAATGGTTTTTGCTAGCAAGGGCAAAAAACGTCGTAAATATCGTGGTGTTTGGCTTCCTAGGCGCCAAAAACATCGGTATTTACGGTGCTTTTTGCTCCGACAGTCGGAAAAAAACGTAAAACCAGCACCTATTTGACATTTTTTTGGCCCTAAGAATGAATTGAAGAAATGCGTGGTCAGATAGTTACAAGATGCACAATAACAACAGCATCAGCAGCGGCAGCAGCAGCAGCAGCAGCAACAACAACAACAACAACAACAACAACAACAACAACAACAACTACAACTACAACAACAACAGCCACAACCCTTGGGGAAACGCCGGTATGCGAAGCCCTACAATATTGTATAATTTGAATATATATGAAATACGTGTGTTTTTTGATGTAATTATACTTATTACTCGAATATAGTTAAATTGTTCAAATATCTCAATATTATTCAATATCAATATTCAAGAATCAAGCATATAAACATGAACTATAAATTCAATTTCTTAAAGATTTCTTTCTAGATTTTACTATGTTACTATATTCATTGTAATCTTTGTATATAGATAAATATAAATAGGTAGTAATTCTTTAATTTCATTTTGATAACGTATATGTTTTTCATCCAATGATCTTTATCCTTAAAATATCAATCTTTCCTGGCCGCACGTCCAGGATCCCAGGTTCAGGCTACCCCCATACGTGCCCCGCACCTGGTGCTTTTGCGAAGCTTCCGTTCCCAGTTTTCGAGATAGCGACGGACCTCCATCCTTGGCACTTGGGTGAATCTCCTGGCTCAACCTAACTTTCGTTACAATTTATGATGGTATGAGCATGGTACATATTTCTCGGAAGCATCTGCGTTTCAATTCTGCGCTACCTTTACAACTCCACTATGTGAAGCTTCTCCGAGGAAAGAAAATCCACTGTTTCCATGAAAGCTGTCTGAAAAAGAAGCAATTTATTCCCATAGATAGAGACATTGAAGAATTGGTGACTTGATGACAAGCAATCCACCTGTTTGATATCAACTCAAACTGCAGGCAAACGCGTTCAAATGAAAAGGGCACTGCGCGATGGTTGGCCACAAGAGCTTTGATGGAAGTTTTCAAGTCTTATGCATCCTTCCCACAATGCTGAAAATCCAACGGACATTCAAAAAACATACCCAACAAACAAGTCATCATCCAGGCTTCTATTGGCATGGCTCAAACTTGAGATGACCAAGAGCTGGACAAAGAAACACCAAAAGGTCTATACAAGGTCCCTATTTTTTGTCAAGACTGATTTGCTCCCATCCTCGACACGATCGCTTCATCTCTTTTCCCCAGCTCCTGAACCCCTGGAGTCTGCGCCCAGAGAAGGTTGGAGAGTATAGAGCCGAAAGAACACTTCATATTTTCATAGAATCTGTGCCAAACCTGTGTAAACCAAATGCCATTCCCACCATTTTTTCAATCTTTTTCTACTGTTTCTGTGACCCCACTGTGTCCCAACCTGTTTTTACAACACACACACACACTATATACATATCTTGGCCATGTTCGTCATCTCAGTCATGGTTCTGTCATCTTCTGTCGGTAAGAAAGGCAGGGTGCTATGAACAAACTCTGCTCTTCTGCGGAACGGCTGGACGTGCAACTCTTGACCATGGATTGTTCTCCTGTGCAGCCTTGGCATTTTTTGGGCCTCTGCTCTCCAACCCCGTCTTCCAAGAAGGAAACCCAGATTTTTTGTGCAACGAGGCCTCCAGCATCTACTTTGATGGACATCGTCGCTGAGATGGACTAGCTACAAGACACATCAGACTAGCGGTCGATCAACATCCAGGTTCAACGGGTAAACCATGGTAAACCTGAAGAAACACATGGTGGTAACAGTGGAACCTGAAGAACATCCATCATTTCTTTTGGTTTCCTAGCTCAATACATTCCTATCATTTCCTATCAATTCCACTATCCAACAGAGAAGTGCTTCAGGCATCGACGCCACTCACAGCCCTTCATAGTCATCCACTGCTTCCTTTTGCGTCCATCCACGACGTCCTGCCATCTCCTCAGAAACTGCAAAGGTCCACTTTTTTACCCGCGTCCAACTGCGTCCAACTTTGCACAAGACATTTGCCACAAGAGAGGGAGAAACCCCCGTCCATATTTTGTATGTTACCGTAATGTGCCAAAGGCGAGATGGTAGTTTTTCTTTTACCATCAATTCAACACACATTGCACATTACAAAATGCTGTATAACATTCAGTCGTCATGCTATTTCTCTGAGATGGCAAGCAGAGACAAGCCTTGTGCCAAGCCGAGAAGCTGGGATGGAGTTGAGGAAGGGAAGCCTCAACGGATGTGTATCCAGGTCTCATGGAAAATGCCGGGTAGCAATCCAACTTAGCAATCCGACATCCAGACGATTTTCCACTCTCAATACATAAAATCAAACGAACTATATCTATAGATAGATGGTGTCAATGAGTCAACTCCCCATTTGTCATCCTTTCTGTATTGCTTCTTGTCCCTTCCCTATTGATGAAATCTCCATTCAAGTTTCGTTGGCGCATGGTCATTCGCAACGTTGAGTAATCAAACATGGCACTGGAATTCCCATCTTCCGCCAGCAAACTACCTATAGACCTACACTGAGTAATAAGTGTAGTTGCGGCTGTTCCAGTGCCATCTTTGATTCCCCAAATGTCTCCAAAATCTAATATAATCCAAGTATCATCCACTTCTTAGATATCTCAGTAATACATTGAATCTAATTGTCATCATTTTCTCAGATATCTTGGTCACATTGAGACATGTGGGTTTGTCTGAAAATAGGGTACCTCGAAATCAACTGGTTAGTCATCATTTTCCCAACATTAAATGCCTATTTGGGAGGAATAGCATGGATGGAATAGCCCAGTCTCAGACACACCCATGTAGCAACTCTTCTCCACCAGCCGCCGGGACGCTCTTCTCCACGTGGCAGCAGCATGTCCTTCTCCATGGGTGCGCTGCGGCGGAGCTTGCGCAGGGGTACCTGGGTGGCTGTTGCATCATCTGGTGGTGTCGTTTTTTCCTGAAAAATATGAGATTCTCAAGGGGATTCTCATGGATTTCATGGGATCCAACTAGTAACCAATGGGATTTTCTAGATATTTATGGGATATGGGTCTGTCTGAAAATGGCAATTTAATGCAAAATATGATGATTAATGCAATAGTTAATCGATGGATTTGGGATACCGCATTTTCAGACAAACCAATATATGAAAATCAATAGGCATTACCCATCCGAGAATTATGCTCGACAAAAATGTGAAACCACCAGCTAGCGATGGCTAATCTTTTCTACACCCTGCCACAAGATTTTTCTAGCCCATTGGAAAGATTTAGAAAGTACATTTCCATCTACGAAGAACATATTCAACTAAGATAAACTAAAAAACCGTCGATTCGCCCGGAAAGTTGGTTGTACCTGGTTGCATGCTGGCTGCATGCCGGTCATATACTGGTTGAGACCCACAAGCACTTCCATCATTACCACCAACAATCCAACAAACAATACTACCATTCCTTTCTCAATGGTATGAAGAAATGTTTTTTCCGCAACCCCCGAAAGGATAGAACAGTAGAATCTCACTATGGACTAGTGATAACTAGTGATAAATCTGGATAAATGAGATATACTGAAATCAGACATTTCTTTAGAATACTTACCACAATCCTCCTAACCATCATTCCAGTGAGGTCGACGTGTCGCTATCAGTTCCCATCCCTGCGCCTGTTTCCAGGTCTCTCCTCGGCAGCGCCGGCAGCAGCTGGGCAGCTGCCGGTCCAACACCTCCTGCAACGCTGGTTTTTGGGTGGGAAAATGGGGAGTTTACCCTGGAGGAAACGAACAGAGCTGAGGAAAACCCATGGTTTTCCGAGGAAAATGATCTACAGATGCTGGGTTTTCCATATTTATGCTGGTTTATCAGAGGGTACCTGCACTTTTTAAAGATTCGAACAACAAAAATTGAGAGTTGCTGATGATGAAGGGATTGGTTACCGGCAACCATGGTTTTTACATGTCCTTGCGCGTCTTTACCATTCTTTACCCGTTTTTTTTTGGTGAAACCTGTAAATAAATTTGCACCCTAAACAACCAATTTTGGGATCGCTTTTAGTGCCCCTAGAAAAAAGCAATAAATCAGCAAAGTTCAACTGATTTGAATGTCCAGTGCATGATATAGTAAGTGGCAAGTAACCATGGCCTTTCGTTCAATCGCATTTCTCGGTGAGCTGTACCTTAAGCCTTTATATCTATGGTTGTTTGCTAGTAGGCAACTGGGATGCAAATGCAAGGAGGCCAGCACTTCAAAGCTCATTTTCCCAAGGAGAAGTCAGTAGAACCCCCCACGAAAACAATTGCTTCGGAAAACTGGGACGATGACTATAGTACCACGTATGGCACTGAAAAAGATAGCTTTGAACAGTTTGAACAATCAACATACTACCTACAAGTAGTGTAATACTTCTAGGATTTCCTGGTCATTCTTTTGGTGTTCCATGTGTAGATTTCATCAAGAGCCCAGCTGGGCCGGCTTTCACCATCTCCCCTTTGTATGGCTGGGTTCCCACTTGATAGTCCCATACGCCGTTCAGATCAAACACCCACTGGTTCCAAATATGTGTATATCCCCTACTCAACCATGGCTTCTGAAGGGTGTTTAATATTAGGAAGAAGGGATTATCAACGATCAATGTACGGAAAGGATTTCTCTCTCTCTCTCTCTCTCTCCATCGCCATCTCCACGATCAATGTATGGAAAGGATTGGCAAGGTCAATTTAGGGATTTGTCTTCCATGGTATCAAAAATTGGCAGAATATTCTGCCAAAACTCAACAGGTCAGGTCTCCTCACTGAACTTGCAGCCGGCACATTCCCAGCGTGTCTTGGTGGCTTCCACTTGGACCACCACATGGCCATCTTCCTGGCACTGCAGTGGATCTGGCTGTGGATGCTTAAGCCTACCAGGAGTCGTACGCAACCACCTGAGTCATGTTGATTTTAACGGGCACTTTTTCGGGCATCAGACTTTGAGATCTTAAGTTTTCTCACGTCACCAATTTTGGAAAATGGACTGAGCATTGTGGCCAGGGACGGGCCAGTGCACATTGCGAATACCTCTGGTTGGTGAGAGGTGCATGGTGAAATCTTCCCCTGTCCAACATCGAACATGCTGGTCCAAATATTTCCAAAGCTTTCTCTTCTCGTCCAAAAACCTTTGTCAGTTGATGAGCCACTAAAATTGGAGGCTGCATAACGCATGGCTCATCCTCAAATGCCCGGCCAAAAAGTAAGCTTAGCCAGGTAGTATACTCATACTCCCATCAGAATCACCAGCAAACTGATCACCAGCCTGGCATCGCAAACGCTGCCGCTCCGAGTCGAAGGTCGTGTAACAGGTCCTGAGGGCCGCATGAGGACGTGTTCGGCTTGCGTCCACATGGGGAGGTTCTATAGGCAACTGTCCTTGGGGTGGCATGACATTTTAATACGCTCAGTGATTTCACCTACAACATCTGTTTTGCGTTGGAAAAATGGATCCAACCTGCCTAAAAATTGCAGTAGATTGCTTAAAGAAGAGGTCTAAAGCAGGAATGGCAGGTATGACTACTCTCTGGTGCCTAACTATTAATTGATGGGTTCAACCGGGGAACTTTAAACGGTGGCCATTGCTCAGTGAGATGGCTCATCGTGCAAGTTCTTGGATGATGTTTGAAATGAAAGAATCTGTGATTATAATCATGGCATATCATAGCACCCCTCAACAAAGATGGAAAAGCAACCCGGTCACACAAATCTGCTTTTTTATCGCTGGGTGCCAGAGTACCAGGGTGGTGCCAACTTTTTTTCCCTCCCAAAACCTTGCCCAGCTGGAACATTGACATGTACAACTGGCAACATGTTCCAAGTTCCAAGATTCTTGCACCGATACGCTCGAACCTGGCACCGGCAACCCTCAACTGTGGAAGCTTTAAGAGCTAGGCCCAAGAGTAGGCCAAGATTCAATCATCGAACAGCCAATGTACTATCCCCTGACATGCCACTGGTGGTAAGAACATGTAAGAACCACTTTGAAAGTTGTCCCCCCAAGGAGGGAAACAGAAAAACAAGCACCTTCCGCCTGGTGGCTGACCACCAGTCATGGTTGGTGAATGGGATGGCCACCATTTGACCTACCTGGCCTTCATCTTTTTCAGCTCCTCCATCTGCTCCTGCGCCGCATCCATCTGCTCCAATTCGTTGAGGCGCCGCATGCGCTTGGCCGACTGCTCCAGCTCGGCGGCCTCGAAGGGAGGAGCCCCTTGACATGGGAAGCTCCAAAAATGAGATCTGCAAAATCAGTTTCCTATCGAAAATAGTCATTCTCTATGTTTTTCACACATATTTTCCCATTAGATTCCCTGAGTAGTGGATTCCCCAACAAAAATTAGCCAAATCATGGACTCAGTGCAGCAAGGTACACTCTCGAAGCGTGAGCGCTGTTGTCTCACCAGGTCCTTCCTTGGATCCACTGCAGCTGCCAACATCGTGGCAGCCTTGCGACCGAACTCGCCTGGAGCATTGGAAGGGATGGGCAGTAGTGTCTGGGCCATCCTTGCCACAGAGAAATTCTTAGTATCATAGTACATATTAAACATATGAGTTAGGTTACAGAATAGATCTAGTTGGTTGGGATGAGTTAGCTTAGAGAATAGATCTAGTTAGTTGGGATTAGGCAGGTTAGAAACCAGATCTAGTTGGCGGAAATTTCTTTCAGAAGTAACATATGAACAAAATTCAAAGGGAAGAACTAGGTGATAACTTAGCATCATTTCTTACCTACCTTGACAAACATGTATAGATGCACGTTTCTCCAACAAAGATAGGCAAAGTGACTCCACCCCTTTTGATGTTGACTTTTCTGTAGATTATCTGATGATACTGCTGGAAGTCAGAAATGTATCACCCTCCAGTACTCAACATGGCTTGCTGGAAAATTATGCATTCAGTTCGATGATTTTCACAGCTGCTAACTAGGCTATAAAGCTTCATTTATGGGAACTTCCCGGCCATGCTTGATGGCAGCGGATCTGCTTAAGGAACGCCAAAACAATGAAACATATTCCCAACAAAGATTCCCGACGAAGTGGACTTCCCATTTGGAAAAAAACAAACATCACTGCATTTCTAATGGGTAAATCATCATACACAAATGTGAATCTTCTATTTCTATGGGCCATCTATACCATTGGACAAACCATAGCTATGCTGAATCAGCATCGACAGCTCCTGCAGCTCCAAGTTGCTCTCCAATTTCTTGAAACTCACGGAGCCGCGTTTCGTTTCGCCTTGGGCCTCCAACCTCGAAACACACAGTTGACACGGCCTGGGGGGGGGGACCTCCCTTTGAAGGCGTTTGGGATTTGGGAACAAACTCATAGCCAGTGAATCAAAGGAGGAATGATGGTTACTATATCTTTTGTAACATGTGCGACTGGAATTGTCACTGTTTGAGGGCTCCCTGTGTTGCCGGAAAAGTTCGAGTCAAACTTTTGGCAAAGCCTGGGCGTCTTGCTGTAGGGTCCAAATATCGTACAATATGCAATACACTGCTTGTCCAATATTCAGTTCGCCATTTGTAATAATATTACGTATTATAGACAAGATTGTAGCGCAGCACAGCAGTAACGAAATTATTGACACACGTTGAACATTTGCAAATAGATTTCCACATATTTTAAAGCACTATGGCCCATTATATTCGATTTTCTAAAATGATTCTTCCTGGCAAATTGTGTTGCATGATTGCAGTATTGTAATATACAGAACCGGGCCCCCCCGAAATGGCGAAGTCATCTCAAGTTAGTCATTTCTAATCGGGAAGCCAGTGGTTGAGGGTCGCACATGGCTAAAGACACCCCATAGACGTGAAAATAACATGCCCTTAGATCCCATTGTTAATCATCAGTTTTCCTATTAGTTGATGGCCATAACTGGGGTACGGTATACTCCATTTTCACACCCAATGAAATCAAACTTTTTGTTGACTAAATTAAATTGGTTCAATCCCCATTATAGCAACTCCCGCAAAAGATAGAAAAGTGAGAAGCCTGGACATATGATCACATTTCTGAAGTAAATATCATTCACAACATCCTGGAGATACTTTTCACCATCTTTTTGGGCCTTACTATGCTATCTTTATTACAGGGGCGTGCTTTCCGCTCTACGAACAGCCAGGGCACGGCGAGGATCTACGGCGAGGATCCACTGCTTTGGGCACTTCGCCTGGCCGCCCCGTCCTTTAAAGCCTCAAGACATGATTCTTTATCATCTAGCAAACATCAAATGGATTATACATTCGTATTATGTTATTTCATATGTTAAAAGCAGAAATGCTATATGTGTTTCTCTTGTATATACATATCATACAGAATGCCGTAAGTCTCATCCGTAAAGTCTCCTACTGTATCAAGAAGTTCCCAGGAAGCAACATGGGGACTGAGCCAACAAACATGCACATTCAACAGAGGCTTTAGTCAAAAAGGTTGGGTTTTGACCAGCAAGAGTGGGGACATGAAATCACGGGCATCCCAATTTTCACGGCTCTATTGTATCCCTGCAGTCGCTGGTTTGCAAGTGGATCCTGCCCCTCAGTGACAAAATGGTTACAGTACGATGTCGATTTTAAGCGGAAAGAATCTTTCAAGCATAAATTCATAAAACCATGAGTTGGTCGCAACCCAGTCAACAAAACTTGGAATTGGTTCACATGCTCAAAAAAGACCCAAAATCAGCAATTCAGTGACGCACAGTTCGCAAAATCTGCCCAAGGAATCAGCCAGTAGCACCCACACCTGGACGCAATTCTTTCAAGCCAACCGCACGGGCCGCAGAACTGACGGCTCCTGGGGGCCGAGACAATGTCATAAACCCATCTTGTCTGGGGCCCTGGTTTTTCAGTACCCCAAAGAGCTGATGATGCGGTTACATGGGGCATGGTTTTATGGCATGGCCATACTTTGCCACATGATTCTCACATTGATAAATCCTGTTTGGGGGCTACTGCCGCTTTTGATCTCACCCCAATCAACTGGAAATATCTTCATTTGCTCTCCCTGATTTGACTGCGGTCCTTTGGCGGAGCCTAAGGCCTCCTGTAGCCGTCGTTGGGACTGCAAGGGCTGGTTCGGATCCACCGAGGGCAGACCATTGGGAAACATCGCCTGAGACGGGAAGCTGGGGTGCTGGGGATGGGGATTGGAGCTGAGAACTTGGGAAATTGATGGACATTTCTATTTTTGCGCATTCCCCTAATGTGGCAAGTTCAACGATAGACCTACCATGACTGGATGGTTGGAATCCAATCCATAAAACTGATGATTTTGGGGGATGGTTTATGGCATTGGCTTTACCACATCATTCTTACACATTCCCTATTTATATCGATGTATTATTTTCATTTATTTTCTTTCTGGAGGTTGGGATCTGATGAAAGGAACAAGGATGGTTCTCAAAGTTCATTCATCGAACTGCCGCCTGTGGCATTGGGATCATCATCCCACATCCAGTTGAAAAGAAGAATCAATGGATTGGTTGAAGGGAAAATCTACAGGAAACCATGGTTTTTACCATCAAATATGGGGCTTTCCTGTAATTTTCCCCTTAAACCAATGCAATGAAATAAGAATAATACAACTTCCAAAAAGATAGAAAAGTAGAATCCGATTCAAAGAGTGGCAACTTAAATTCTGATTTTTTTGGGGGTTTACTCAACTTAACACTTGAAATCCACAAGTGGCCTCTCCTCCCCATCCATGGCGCATTTGTTGCCATCACTGCACGAGGCTTCGCGACGCGGTCAATCGCAACAAATTCTTCAGGTGGTCCCTGGTGAACCGACCCGATCTAAACTAACCCTCGAGTGGATCACCGATCGATGGGACCACATCATGACCCAGCTTCCCAAGTTAAAAACAATGAGTCTGAAGCATCCCTTCTAATAGGTTTCAACAAAATCTTCGGATAGGTCCTCCAACATTTCTGGTAACAAAAACGCTCAGTGAAAGTCAAGACTTCGATTCGCACAACTCTGAACTCAGGCCATTTTTTGGGACAAAATCCCTCAAACTACCGCAACAACTCAGCCACACTGGCGCCAAGCGCGCTCAGATCTGCAGCGAGTTTTCCACTACCGCAGCAGCGGCTGCAGCTGCGCGAGCTTTCATCGCCTTCAGGACCTTGGGGTGACTAAATCCAGTGGAGGTTTCAGGCAATCTCATCCCCAAGATATCTAGGACATGGGCCATATGTGTGTGTGTGTGTATATATATATATATATCATTACGTAAGCACATACCACACACATATATATATATATATATATATATGTATATATATATATGTATATATATATGTATATATATATATGTATATATATATATGTATACGGTTGATATATATATATATGTATACGGTTGATATATTATATATATATATGTATGCGGATGATAATGATATATATATATATATACGTATGTATATATATATATAGAGTTAATATACATATATGTAGTATAACGACGGTGTTGTACCTTGCAGGGGCCCAACAGTGTGGTAGGGCCTCTTTGAATTTCCAAGGTCTGCAGCCAAGGAGACGTTGGCATAGTTCCAAGTCAAATCTTGGGCGGACGTCATCTTGCCAGTATTGCGATCAATCCTGCGGCGCTGGGTTGGCAAGTTTCAGCTTTTAGATCTGTTGGATCTTCATGGAGTTTCCAGATCGCCCGGGCTGCTCGGTTCCCGGAAATCATGACTATCATGATATGTTGCTGCAGTGTGAGGTGAGAGGGGAAGGTCAGAAGCATGGAAGGTATAGCTTTCCAGTGGACAACCCCATCTTTCTATGTAATCATATACATGTCTGGTTGCTACCAGTCTTTTTGTCAGCTTCATCAACGTCATTCAGTCAGCTGTCGATGTTGTTTGTTACTGTTAGTTGCGCACAGAAACCCACAACTACCTTCTTTCACAAGCACAAAAGGTAAGCAACACCAACAGCGGCCAGCATTTTAATGCATTTTCCAGACCAAGGTCAGGCTGACAATGACACCCATTGAATCAAATGTTCAACAATTACAAAATAGATAATGTTTTTTACCCGATGGTAGACCCCCAATTTGGGATTGTTTGTACCATCCATTTCTGGTACGTTTTGGGATGGCTTATCGCATTTTATTGGGTTTCTGACATTGGATTCATAAACAGCCAGGTTTCTGCTCGTTCATGTGCATGCCGTTGACCAGGTATTTCTTCATCAATAGCATCACTGCATCACCAGCTCCAAGCAAGTTCTGCGCCTGAAGTTCAGCCGCCCCCAGCAAGGATGGTCCAAAGAAACGGCAGAAAACGATGAATTCCAACTACTTTGCCAAATAAATGCACAAAACTTAGGGTGGTTGCACATGCTATATAAAATGTTTTACCCTTGTTTCACCCACCATATCCAGTTTTCAGCTGCGACCAAGGTGCACTGGGCGTTCGCCCCAGCAGATTCCCCAAGATCCTTAGTTCCGAGATACATGGGAATGGACCCCGCAATTTTCATGGTGAAAAACCAAGCAAGAGATGGCAAAATTACAACGCACTTCCTGCTTTTCCATCAAACCAACTGGTCACCAGGTCGGTCGGCGACTTGCGCACACCGATTTGACTCACTTGTATAGACACGATGGGGTGGGGCTAGGGAAGAAGAGGGCAGGATCTATCAGCAACAACCGCTTCTAGACTTCGTTTTAGTGACCCAACCGCTACTCACTTTGGGCTGGGGAGACTGAGCGGGTTTTCGCATGTACAACCGAGACACTTTCCCCTTAGATTAGAAGGTGAAATCTTGCACCGCGGCTCAAAATCAACTTATTACCATCCAGTACTCTGAGCTGGCAACAGCAAATCCCAGGTTTTCGATGGGAACAACGGACTTTGTTTTTATGGGAAATGTTTCCTTTCAACTAACCCAACAATGGACATCTAATCTTGACTGGTCGCATCAATTCATGGGATATATTGCATCACCCAGGGGGAACCTGCCTAACTCGCCAAGTCGATGTGGCTCCAAATGTAGGGTATGACACAAACTGGACATTTGAATTGGAAAAGCACCTTCGTCTTTTGGAGTATGCCACGTACCCCCTGTTCTTTTTTTTGCGGGTGAACTATCATCCCCTCGTCTTCAAGTTACCTATCAAACAAATTATATTATGGCTACAATCACCAGGTACCATCCCCGAGAATCACCAGTTCAAAAAGAAAAGTTCTTCCAGCCCCCCTTTTCTCAGGGTCTACTTTATTTTAATCACCAGGTAATCCCCATGAATTCGAATTTTTGATGGTCAAATCACCATAAATCCCTATAAAGCACAATTTTTGATAGTTAAATCCCCACAAATCGAAATTTTTGATAGCTAAATCCCACTGTTTTTGGGTGGTAGTTGTCATTGGTGGTTTCCCCAAGACCCTTCCATGACCGGCGTTCCCAGGCTCTGCGCCGCCTCCCCCGTTGGAGGACTCTTCGCTGCCTGCAGCGCTTGGCGGTACAGCAACGTGGCAGCTGAGGCCGTCAGCAGGACCCAGGGATTTCCTGGCCGAAATGGCCAAGGTGAACCTGGAAATGGCCATGAAAGCAGTAGGAATCCGTGGAAAAACATCTGAAACTCAGATGGACATGGAAAACTTCAAGCGAAATTCAGTTTGAACGGGGTGCCACATGGTGCCACAAAACAGTTTGAAAAACATATGAGCAGTGTTCAAAACCGTGTGTCGTAGCCAAACATACTAGTTAGTTGAGAACGGGATTTGCCCTTCATGGATTGTGATATTCCCCAATGTCTTGGTTAGTAGAATTCTCGAACTAATCATCACCCAACCAGGGTTTAGCAGCCACTGCTGAGATGGTACGAGACTATCAAATCTTCTTATGATCCTGCATGGTAATTCAACAAGGTAGTCACTGGTCCAGTAGGGTGTTGATGACTGGATCACACATAGGGAGGTCACCTGTTGCATGGCCATCCCTGTTATCATCAGATCAAACGTCTAGACCCCATACATTTTAGAGGAAAAACAGCAGATCTTCATCCACTTCCCGTCCCAAAAAATCGTCAGTTTTCAGCTGCCGAGCATCCGCCGTCATAGCTGTCCCCCTCGTAACGCCCAAACAGCACTCCGGGTACACCACTGGTGGCCGCCTGCTGATTGATAGCGAAGCTTCTGCAGTACCTTGGTTGCGGAAGACGGACCCAGAAACTTGGATCATTGTTTTGGGATTGCTAAATCATCAATGTGGGGATATAAGTAACCCATCGTTTTTTGCCAACTTAGTATGGGTCAAGACCCTTCTACTCTGGTTAATCCGAAAATAGCTGGGATTTCTGGATGATATGGATGTTCATCCCCCCAAACTATGGAAAACAATAGGGTTCTGACCGTTCCCAGCCGCTAAAAAAGACATTGCCCTAACTTTGTTTTTGCGCTCACTTTGCTTCAGGAAAGCCTCCCAAAAAGGGCTCCCAGCAAAGATTCCCATGACTCCCGATAGAAGTAGGTGGGTTTCCCATTTGGAAAATAAAAATCATCGCCTCAGCACATCCTGAAGCAAAGGATGGCACACAATTGACTCAGGCCCGCCAGTGTGGTGACGGCCTCTTTGCTCAAAGGTCCGAACAAGCCATCCTCGGCCAAGCGAAAGCAGCCGCACAAATGCGATAGAAATTAAGAAACCACTGCGCGGAAAGCACCCATTTTTCCTACGTGGAATAAACAACTCTCATCTTCTTCTCAGTTATAATTTTGGAGGCGCCAAAAAAGACAGAACACAGCTTGGATCAGCTTGGGAAAGCACCAGCGGACCAAGCATCCTCCATGTCGCCCACATTGAAGGCTTCGATAACCGCAGTGTCCTTCTGACGATTGTTCGACTCGATGACATAGTCCTTGGGCCAGAAAAAAACTATCATGTGGTTGGAACACTCTTAGCTCTCCTTGGCTTCCCATTTACTGGGGAACCTGGACACCCGTTAGTGGCTCTTAGCTCCCAACCACCAAAAACATGATCCCTTTAGACCTATCAACCCATCCCCCTGCCCATCCCACTGCCGAGTCTCGTTGATGACATGCTGAGACAACATCTGAGTGATCGCCTCGGCGGTTTGTTGGTATTGAGCGGCCCTTCCTTGATCTTTGCCTCGGAAAACGCTGGGATCATGGATGTCAAACAAAGGGATGAGCAAACCCTAGACATAACATGCAACAATGTACATGCCACATGATTCAATAAAGATATGGATCTGCACGCCTGTAATTTATGAATCAGTAAACCACACGCAGGTCAAATCAAGCAAGCAGATTAAAATCAAACAATCTGAAACACGACAAGAATTCAAACAAAAACAAACTCAAATTTTCTTTCAGATTTCTTGTTTGATTTCATTCTGTTCATGTATGTATAGATTTAATTCCAGTTCTTTCTTTTGTAGTTTTGTTCCAATTTTTTCCTTGCATGTTTCCCAGTGTTCGACTCTGATCCCTGACCCTTCTCTCCCAACCATTTTATCTTTTTTTGGACAGATTTTTTTGTCATTCGAAAAGGACTCTGTGTGGGCCCTTGTTTTCATAACTGCAAATGCAACTGCACATCGTCATCCAATACCTGGATGAAACATGTGTGAAGCCAACAACCGGCCATATCCCTAGTGATGATGGTTGCACTTATATCCGCTAGTACATCCACTTTTATGGCTGTACAAAAAAGAGAACACATCCCTGGGTGTGATATCTACAACCAAAACCAGGAACTCTATCGAGAATGGTTTGTATTGCTCCAGCTGTAGGTCATCGTGGATAGGCCGTGATACGCAGATTGTGGAAAGAACTGTACTCCAGTTGCCAACCCAGTACACTCCCCTAAATTAACATAGATCCTGTCAAATGGGGGGTTGCAAGGTTACTTCCCGCTAACAATGTCTTTTTGCAGGGTATATGTTAATTTGGTGGAAGGCGATAAGAGATTGGCTTCCACTTCTTCCCTCCGCTTTCAAGCTACCAACGGTTTTCGCAAAGTCAGAGCCCATCATCAGGGCCTTGCCTGTTGAGGCACTGCAACCGAGGTTGGTGATGTTAAAAACCAGCGATGAAAAAAAACAACTCATACATACTATGTATCATGAGGATAAACCAGAAAACAATGGAGAAATATGCGGGAATCATCCTCCAGGAAACTTACATGTGTAAAGCCTACCGTTTGTAGATTATTTCCTAGGGAGACCATGGGTATTCAACATCTATGTTACTTTGCCCCAGGGCAACCAAGGATCAATTTCAGATACTTTAAATATCTTGTGATGCAGTTATGGTTGGTGTCAGGCCATCCCAACCGGCCGATCGGCCGATCTGTGCACTGTTGGAAAGCCACAGTTCGACACCCATCCCCTGCAATATCTACATCCGAATCGAGTCTAAGCCTAAGAATCTTGACCCTTCCAATCCAAGGCGTCCCAAAAAAGTGATATCATGGCATCCCCAGGATGCCAAACCTACTCATGAGTTGGGGTCATATCATCCCAACATCTCCGACATCTGCGGCGAGCTGCGCATGGTGTAGCGGTTCCAGAAGAAATCCACCGAACGAACCTCCTCCCACAGGTCGCAGGTGAAGCTGGAATAGTTGGCCACTACCCAATCCTGAGGATCGTTTTGGGTGAATCTGGGAGAATCGGAAGGGCCTGGAGGGTAAGGGGGGGTGGTTCATTTGGGGGCGGAACATGGTGGGAGTATGTGGAATAGACATGCTGAAGATTGCTGAACATGCTTCATCGTTCTCTTGGCGTCCCTCCATGAAACGAAGCTGGAACCATTTCTTGTTGTGTTCAGGTGGTAACACGAATCCGCGTTTGTATCTGTTAACTTGGCAGTCCACGCGACTTGGCTGGGACCGGGGTAGCCTCCAAGCGACAAGTCCCCTGAACGCTTAGCCTATGTTGGTCTTCCAGCCATAAATGTCCCGCAAAAAACACTTGATGTATCACTGGTCTAAGTGGTCAGTTCAACAATACTCCAAATTTATGTTGCTTATAGATGCTCATAGCCTTACACATTCTGTACACTAATACCCTTGATTACACTTGTATGTTTGGAAGGAAATTGCTACGCTCCCCTGGAATTCCAGCCACCACCAACTGCTACCTGGCATCCAAGTTCTGCTTCACGAGGCTCCAAACCCTGTCGTTCACACTGGGTTTCTTGGCCGCGTAGGACATGGCGGTGATGGACCGAAGTCCGGGAGCGTCGTTTTGCGGACGACACCAGGCGCCAGTGAAAGGCGTGCCCTCTGGGATCAGGAACTTGGGCTCGACCAGCACCTGGGAAACATGAAGAAATCTTCCGGGTGCGGACATCTTCATCTGGGGGATGGGGGGTGACCTCCATCAAACATCATCAAACACCATTAAAAATCATCACCAAACATCAAACATTTCAACAAACTAGAGTATAATACAGTAGTATATGGCTATGGCTCAAAAAAACGGGTATGGATCGCTATGCAGTGATCCGGACGTATGGAGCGAACGAGTTACACTAATGATCTCAAGTGAACTTAATCTCTTCAAAAGGGTATGGATCGAGGGTAAGAATCGGGGGTATGGATCAGGAGTCTGGATCGCCTGTGGGTCCGGGGTATGGATCGGGACCTTACATTTTGAGCTGCACCCATATATGTATATATGTATATATCTATATCTCTATACATATTTAAATACATATACACCAGCGGACATTTCATAATCTCTGAAGTGACTGCGTGACAAAGAATGCTTGAAACCGACCATCGAGCTGGACCATGATGCCATCCCATCATGGTTTGCATCCGAAGGCCAAGGCGCGTTGATGCCATTGGGATCGCTCTCATGTTGCGCCTTCTCCAGCGACTGGATCCATTTCTCCATCTTCTCATCTGACTGCGGGAAGGGCTTGGTTTGAAGGTAGGCATTCATACTCAACGCCCCATCCCTGGCCCATGCGAAGTAATAATCTCCTGGAGGAAGTGCAGAACGGGAAGCTGGAGGAGCTGACTGTTACCCCAAACGATCCCAAACGACTGGGTCGATGGGTGTAGACAGAAAGACTCAATCGCACAAAATAAGATCAAATAAAAACAACATTGTGGCCAACAATGGAAACGTGAGACTTAGGATCAATGATCATCATCTTCCGCTTTCCAAGACATCTTTCAGCATATTTTCCTTCCAGGTCCAGTCCTCCAGGCCCCGTGTTGTGATCCGGCGAGGCCACGACCTGACCGGTGCCCTGGACGTCCAGATTCAGCTCGAAGAGCTTCATCACCTCTTCGAGGTCATGGAACCACCAGGGAGAAGCCCCAAAATAGCTGGGATTTGTGGATGCTGATCCCTCCAAAGATGGCAAAACATATGCCAAAACATATGGGTTTATATATGGTTTTGAGGCTCATCCCCATATTTTTGCCTCGCAAGTTGATGGCCTAAACATGGGGTACCAAGGGGGCGGCCCTGTGGTCAACCCTTGAAACGTCCAACTTTCGGTGGCCACAGGTTCCACTCTGTTCCTGGGCCTGGTCCAGCTCAGCATCTGAAAAAGGACGCTTGGGATCTGCGCCCAGGGTGCAATTGAGCATCTTTCCTGGGATAACGGCAACATGGGTTTGAAGCCAAGGTGTCAAGAGGAAGAGCTTCAGTAGAAGGAGGCACATTGGCTGTCTCTACTGGCGAAGGTTGACTGGGAACTAGACTTACCAACCTTCTGTCGGAGATGAAAAGGAGGTTTAGGTTCAAATACTGTTCCTCACGTTTAGAATCCACACCAAAATTCTATAGCAAGCGCTTCTAAACTCGGAATTTCGGGGCTGCAGAAAGTGGCTACCCTCAAACGTCATGGTATGAAACTTCATCTTCATGTGGGTAAAACCCAAGTTGGAGGGGGATGTTCTTCTCAATCCCTCAGTCAAGAGGACCAATTGAAGGCTTCTTAACCACCATCAGCCACGTTTATACGGGTGAATCTTCACCATCCAGCATTGGGGGGTCACCACAGGGGGGGGGGGGGGAAATCCCCACGGTATTGGAATTGTGAGAATCCAAAAGCCATATGCCATATAGATTTGTCTGAGAATGTGGTATACACCCCCACATGGCCATTGCATGGTTTACTCGGAAAATGATGGTAAATCATTGGAATTGTGGGGTTTCCCCCCAAATTTTCAAACAGATTCATATGCAAAAATCATAGGTTCGACCCAAACTTGCTGAAAACCGAGTCGCGATCCTTGTAAAAACACCAGGGTGGATTTGCTCCTGAAGGCCTCTCCACAGGGCCCCAGCAGCAGCCCGCTGATTCGCATGCGTCCTGGTACATCTGAAGGCAATCCACGCGTTCCTGGAACCACAACCGGTCCAGGGACGTAGGGAAGAAGTCATCACCGCTATGAAGCATCCTTTTATCAATGGGGCCAATGTGCTGACCAAAGGGGACCTCCCGTCTTGATTTGTGACAGCAAGAGGCGGGCGACCAGGCTGCTAGCAAAAATCCAGGAATACACCTTTTGGATATGTATATGTATATGCATAAAAGTAGATTTTGCTGCCACTATGAAATAGCCCCTCTATATCCATCTAGAATCCTCTATCATGTGGTTGGTAAACTCAATTCGTAGCTCCAATTGGCCCCCTTTTTCCATTGGGAATATGGATGCCCATAGCCGTTTATCTCCTTCTTCACCGAGGGATTATTTTACCCAAAGGGCCGAGATTCGTCTACGGAGATAGACTGACATTGATCCTCCGCCACAGCCAGTCCTAGGCATTTGGTGCTGGGGATTGAAGAGGATATTGCTAGACCACCTGAATTTAAACATGGAACCACACAAATGTGGTTTGGAAAATAATTTTCTATTGAATATGGCCAATTGGGGGTTCATGTTAAATTCCAGAGACCGGGTGGTCTTTAATTCACGGGGTGTACTCAATGCGTGTCATATCATTATCCAGTGATCCATTTGTGAAGATTTGTAAGGATCAAACACATTCAATGAGTAGGGTTCGAATATGGGACTCCCACCAAATATTGAATATGATTTCCTAATAAGTGCAAATCTTTATGATTTTGTTTCTTGTCTTCTACTTTCAGCGGAGTCAAAACATGTCAAAAGTATGAGACCTATGCCAAGTCAAAGAAACTTTACCCACCAAAAGTGAAATATCTATTGCAATCTGACCACGAATGAGAAGATCTCCAGCCAGCGATCTTAAGATGCAAATGGATTCAACCGACCAGAATACTTTCACCATTTCACACGCTTTCATCCATCATTTGACCACCCCCAAAAACACTGCCACACCCGAGATTTCAGGCGCGTGCAACCCCAAAGTCGTTGGTCTTCCTCTAGATCCCTTTCACTCGCCGTCTGGGCCCAACAAAACGCCTGGTAACACACTGAAAAAAATGGCAGAAATCATGTTTATCGCTACGGACCTGTGATGCAAAAGTCCACACTTCAAGAACGCCAGAACACAGGTTTGTCTAAAACTCGAGTTCCCCCCAAATCCCAAGGTTGATCATCGTTTCGCCCCCGAAAATCACCAACTTGGGAGCCTCTCCCCAATTAAACCAACCGCATATCATCTTACAAGTTTGATATATTGGATCCTTATTTCCCTGGTACTGACCATATATATATATATATCTATATATCTATATATCTATATAATATTATATATATATATAGCATATACGATATCATATACTAGGCATACATACCCCAGATATCTCACCATGTCAACCTCTCGGTGTGCAATTCTCATCCGAGGCACCGCACGTGAACATCAGCATCCACTGGAAGCCTTGCATCCTGCGAAGCCGGCTACCACCATGGAAGTGCAACATGATCCCTGCGTTGTAAATGATAACTATTGGGATTATACTGGGATAAACAATGGTTATCTAATAGTTCTCCAATGATAGTCATGAGATAAACAATAGGTAAGTATTGGGATATATTGGCAGCTATGAAACACTGTAAATCATGGGATGATAGTTCCCTTTACGCGCCCACTGCACAAAAAAAAACCGGCTTTCTCCTGGCAATCATCCTAGTTGTGGCAGGCAGCGGCAACGTGGCTTGAGAAAGAAAGCTGCGCTGGGATTCAGGGTGGCAGTTTGCAAAAGGCTTGGGATTAAATGATGGTTAAATCCCATTAGCAGGTGATTTAATGGTGATTCAATGTGTCTTTAGTATCTGGCATCAATAATTTTTAACTATACATCATGTCTCTTGAACCATTCTTACATTGTAAACGAGCACCGAGCGCGGCATTCTTCCCCCAGTCCTGCACTTTTTCCCTTGAGTCAACCAAATCTGAAGAAACCAAGAAAGAACGCTCTCCAGAAAACCAGCCTACAGTTGGACACAAAACAACAACCCTCCGAATTCTTGAGGCTGGTCCAAGAAACATTGACAAGATCAGGCTTAAGCTTTGCCAGTGGGCTTACCGCTTTGCCAATCTTCAGCCATACGTTGCTTCACCCTCGTACTCTTCAGTGACAAAGGGGAATGCATATACAACTGTATGCAACTACGCACACATAAATATGTGGACAATTCAAGCCCGGATAGGTGGCAATATGGCACCCCATTAAATCAACTGAAATCAACCACAATTGATAAATATGGTTCCTATGGTTGAGAATGATCCAGGAGTAGTAAATTTACACTAGTGTTCGTAAAGCAATAGTAAACCATCCCCAATTTAACATACATGGGTGGTATAAACCGTCAACATATGGGTGGCTTATAATTGGTTTACCAACATTAATGAGATAAATCCCATCTCCCCCATCCCCCTCATCCCGCATCCCACTCCATGATTCCATGATCCAAGTTGCCCGAAGTTTCCGCTCCGCTTCCGACATTGGCGCTTCATCTTCCGGCGAGGGCGTGGCAGGTCTTGAGGCGGTGGGAGCCTTGGGGGGTCAGGGGATGACGACGTCCGAAGCTTCGAAGGACTTGGATCAAAGACATGGTGAAATCGTTGATTCACACAGCTTTGGAACCATTTATGGGAGAGAAATGTTGAGGGTTAGTGGATTATTGTAATTTGTCCATATGGTTTAGTAGGGGATGAAACCACATCTTTGGGACCATAGAATGGGGGCGTTCAATATGAATGAAAGGGGGATGGGATTAGTTGTATTTAAGTACAGTGGAAGTGAGTTCGTCAAGAGAAAGTTGCTGAAGTGTAGCATAGCATGCCTTTAGGTGCCAAAGCCGAGTCCTTTTCAGGCAGCTTCAAAGTTATTCATCTCTGC
This sequence comes from Symbiodinium sp. clade C Y103, assembly GCA_003297045.1. Lineage (NCBI taxonomy): Eukaryota > Dinophyceae > Suessiales > Symbiodiniaceae > Cladocopium > Cladocopium sp. clade C. Next base: position 140,752 of record BGPT01001584.1, read on the forward strand.
AATGTCACATGCAAATTGGACGGGTGTTCGATACTAATTCATCTGCGGAAAATATTGATGTTGAAGCCATCATTCAAGGTCGCGGTAAGGTCAAACAAGGCACCGCACTTGTCGCCGTCGACTGCGTGGCTTGCACTGGTGCGGTCGACGACCGCGCCGGGGTTGGCGTTGGCGCCACGCGGCAGGGTGTGGCCACACGCTGGGAGGGCCTTGGGATCAGTCTGGGCCATAGTTAACATATGAATTTTATAGGATTCACCTACGAAAATCTTGGATTATGTTTTGTGGCTTTATGAATTTGTGCGAATCCGTCTTGCAATTGAATGTTGATATATGTTGATGTTGTTCCAAACATGGATCTGGTGGTTGACTTCTCAATCTACAGTAAGAATGGTCATTTTGAGAATCCCAACTGACCGCTTTGTGGATGGCATCTCTGGATAGGATTTTGGTGGATCTTCATGGCGACAAGCGAGTTGCTTCTGGCTGCTTTTCTCCTCTTTCTTGACCTTTGGCTGCGATGATGCTTCTTTCCTGGCCCGCAGGAAATCATCTTCTAGACTTCCAAGGTGATGCTTCAAACAACCCCCTCAACTGCGCCAGGTACGACGTGCGACATCTACATTTTCCAACCATCATCACCGACTACAAGTATCAAGCCGTAGTATCAGCAGAATTCAATAGATTTTCATCGATTCATAACATTCACAACCTACATGGAGAATTGTCCCATAAATCGTAAGTGGTGACGAACTCTGGTTAGTAAGCCACCGAAAAGTGGACTATCTCATCTACAGAGAGATTCTACATCATTCTCACGATGGCAATGAATTGATGCTATTCGGGATGCCTGGCCTCATATTGAATTAGTACCCAAATATAACTAATGAATATAACTTGGGTGAAGACCAACTGACTATGACTAGCCAAAAACTGATGATTATAACTAAATATACCTAAATAAAACTAATGAATATAAGATAACACAACTAATGATTATAACTTGGGTGAAGACTAATTATATGGTTCTTGACTAAATGGGATAATCCTCCAGGTATCCATTGACCCTCCGATCATCCTCCAAGGGATCACTCGGCCTGGGCGATATTCCGCGAAGAAGTCGTGCCATCGAGGCGTCCATCTTCTGCGAAGCGCCTGACGCCAGGGATCAGTCCCAGAAATGGTGATCAACTGGAGTAACTGGAGTATAATCCAAATAAGTTTAGTATATATTGCATATTTGCCAAAAAATTAGTGGGTTAGAAGTGAATAGATGGCTTTTTCGGGTCCTATACAAAGGGCATTCATGATCATTTGCTTGGAAAAGGATCATGATGGACCACGGGGTAAATTTTGGTAAGTTCTTGGGGGAAAGCATGTATCTAAATTTGATGACTTTTCATCTGTTTTCCTACCAAAATAGCCATTTGGGGGTATATGGGTACCCCATTTTCAGACATATCCATATTTTGCTTCATGCCTGCAGCAAAACGCCCCCTTGCACCGCTCCCATCGGCCGCCTTTTTCCAAGGACTCCAAATGAAAACCAATGTTCAAAGGGAACGCTATGTACACCTGGGTTTGTCTGAAACTACTACAGTAAGGCACCCCCAAAATCCCATGGTTCATTTTCCCATGAACGTGCCCAACTTGATGGTATTCCCACATGATAAATCCATATCATACGGTTGGTTCAGAATCCACAACCATATCAGCACAAGTGCCCATGAAATTGCCGTAAAAGATTTTTTTGGCTGAACAGTGCTGCTGGAGACTACCACCATTTCAAGACAAACCCACTCCGCAGTGGGGTGAAACATGCTGCACAGCCCGGGAGGAGATGCACCGTAGGTGATAGGCTTGGGCGCTAGCCTTGGGGATACAAATCCGCAAAACCAGAGGTAGAAAATAGCAAGTGCAAATGGTTCAGCAACCTACTGTGCAGCAAGCGGAGTGCAGTTGTTCAGCTTTTAGATCTTTTAGTCTTTTTGTATCGTTTTGTGTGCATCATTTACAATATTTCAATTTGGCATAATTTTGAAACCATATGAAGAAGGAATCAACATGACGCTGCCTAGACTAATCAATTGTTGGTGTATTTCCTGCACCGTCCTAGCACGTCTGGGGAAATCATTGTCCGAACCATGTAAACAACCGGCCGTTTCACAACTGTAAGAGCCCCGCACAGGTAAAGCTGCTTGGGGAATGATTCCTAGAAACAAGATGGAGGAACCATATGATGGAATAAACATGATAAATGATAATTGATAATTTACGATAGTATCAAGTATCATGAGAATGGCAGTAAAACACACAATTGAATGATGTCAATGGAACTTTCCAACCTCGAGAAGAAAATCAATGAAGAACAAGCCGCCAACTGGGACAGCTAGATAAGTTCAACTCCTGATTGTTGACCTTCCATATCCAAAATTTCCCAAACAATTCCATGGATGCTGGGGTCTGCCTAACTAGTGTTTTTTAAGATTTTTAAGGAGAATTCTCATTACATCCAACGATCATATCAAACAGTTTTTTGTTCATGTAATCTTAGCTGTCATATACCATGCGACCATACCCATTGTACGGAAATGCCACCCTATAGCACGCCCCAAAAAAAAAGCCGAAACGTTGGACGCCGGGAAATCTGTGATAAATGTCATCTACAATCCTGGTTTCACACTGTTCAGCATCCTTTCTTGGGTTTTACTATAATACCACCCTCTATCATCCGGCATCCTCCCGCGAACACGTGGGCTTCCTGGGTCAATCAACGCCCGCCCAGCCACCCGAGTGCGGTGAAGCGCAGCTTGTGGAGCCATCAGCTTCGAGGCTACGGCAGGCGTAGCAGTGGTTGAACGGCCTCAGGGGATCACCATGGATGGCCATCAAATAGTGGGGGAAAATAACGGAAAATGATGAGTCACCCGTGGATTCTCGGGGGCAGCCTATCTTTAAAGAAATTCATGTGAAAGTGGAGCTCCTGTGGGGGGTGATACCGTCTGACACAAACACCTGTGACATACCCAAAGTTCTTTGGATGCTTGCCATGATTGTAGCTGGCCAAATGGTCTGCCAATCTTGGCCCAAAATGGGGGGGTGATTGGAGTGTGCCAAGCAACGGATGATACTTCCAGTTGCACTTAGCACATTGGGAAGCTTCGCCAGGTTGGTTTGAGTCTTGTTCCACTGGAGCCATCTTCCTGCTGTATCTCTTCCCTTGAGAATCGTATTCTTCATGCCAGAGCCGTCCTAAAACTCCGAAGGAGCCGCATTTCGACTTGGAACCATCCGGGACTGTGGGTGTTAACGTTCAATTTGGAAAGAACGAGAAGTGAAGCAAGAAATAAATTGCAAAAAGGCCAGAAGACATGTATACAACCAGTCGAATCATATCCAAAATAAAATAGAAGACTGTGACCATGAATCCATGTACATGCTTGGTTTTCCTCTCTCTCTCTATATACATTCTACATGACCATTTGCCCGCAGTCTGTCAAGCACAGTAAAATCTATGCCTGGAGGGAACATCCCCTCACAACGCCCAACGCCATTTTGACGGAAAACTGTATCATCTCATCCTGTTTCCATTCATGTCCAACTCAATACCCCTAACATATTGCATACCACAGATATATGTCGTATAACTATAATTTCATATAAGCATTTACACCTCCATCAACCTCTCTTTGCTTCCCACTCAGATTTTTTTGGAATCCCGTGGGCAACCTGAAAGAGGGACACCGCCACGTCAAGATTCCTTGCGCGTCCAAGATGATGAAACCGCCCACCCTGGCATTGCACTTCCATTTCCCGAAGCACACCTGAGACCAAAGTGATTTTGGAAACTTTCATGTCACTCAAAGAAACGAAAAAACACATAAGTAAATATTGCAAATCGCACGAGATGCGATTCAAACAAATCGGGATACCCTCCGGTAATCGAACACCTTGCTATGGAAAGCGATCCATCTATAGATGATTTACCTACAAAACATGGTGATTTTCCGTGATTTTCCATGATTCCCGGAGGCTATGTTTTGGTTCCTATCCACCTCTCGCACCCAACCCAGAAAACCCGACTGCACCTTGCCGCAGCGACTGAAACATAGGCCTAGACCTTCCGCGCGCCCTTCACGGAAGGATCCCAGGTGTTGAGTTTCTGCCAGCGTCAAACATCCCAAGCCATGGGGCTTGCCATTGGCCGGGCCCCATCGGCCCAGCTCACCTGAAGGAGGCGGACAAACGGCACAACCACTGGAGGGAAACTTCATTTGGATTGTGATATCTTCCAAAGAAGATCTGGTTGAAGAAAAGTTGGGGCCGTTGACTCTACAAAAACACACTTGACTTTCACCTCAAATAGTTGGTCCTCGTAGACGTTCTTCCCCCACATGCTGAAGACGATAAGTTTGGACCCATCCCCAATTGACTTGATTCTCAAATTTTGTTGATTACATCCAGCCAAGTCATAATAACAAATAGATTGCATTAGACTACTATAAATATATGTCAATTGGTCAAATAACCCAAGTGACGTTGCTTAATTTCCGTTTTAGTTGGTGAAATTTGCTGAATTACCTATTTCTGTTGCATTTCTGTTGCTCAAACAACCCCGTTCACCAATCAGTTTTTCCACAGTTTTCGCACCTGCAAACGCTGCCTCAGGCGTCAGTTGCATCCAGCTGTGCTTCCTCCAGATCTCATCCAAGTCTCGTTGCAGCGAAGACCAAAAGTCCAAAATCTCGGGGAGGGCCTAAGCTTGTGCCGGAAAAATATGATGGTTGTCGTAAATCCAAAGGAGAAACCCCCTAGTAAAGACAAGTTTTGTACAAGTTCAAGTATCATGTGATTGGGAAAACCATTTCGGAACTCCTTAGCTCCTCATTCACCGGGCAAATGGTAATAGTCAAACGGCAAACCCAAATTTTTGAAGCTTCTATCTTTCCAAAGCTTGAATGATAAAGTATGAAATTATCATAAATTATCTGTTGTTGGCCTTTCCACATTAGTTGTGATCTTGGGGTGAAGATATAGGTCCTTCGACCCAGGCGCATCCTGGGTTCTGCCCGCAGCGCCCACAGCTGCAGCTGACGTTGAGGCATGGTGTCGCGGTAGCAATGGGAAGTCCAGGGAGCGCAGGGGCGATGGGGAGATCTGGTGCACCTGTGAAGGGATCTGCGGATGGGGTGATGGTGGGCTGCGTGAACATTCAAGCAGTACTCCCCAAAGGGGGGATCAGGGCTAGAACTTGGGAAAGCAGGATGATCCAAGGGGAAACTCTGGGAAGCATTAAACTGAAGCCAGTTGGAAACTGCGGAGCAGGTGCTTCACACAAGGCACTATTTTTTGGTGACAAAGGTGATTGTACCCCCATGTAAAAGCACATATCCCGTTCCAACTAAATCTTGCATGTTATGAATATTCTCCGTGCCCCCAAATAAATAATCAAATGGAAAGGCTGCGGTGGCATGATGTTCAATGATGTGGGATTCTAATGTCCAAAAGGGCTGCACTCCCAAGAGTGTTCAACCTGCCCGACAAAAAAGAGCACACATCCAAAAACAAATCAGGAAGAAAAACTGTGAGCGACATGGCTATCAGATATCACCTTCACTATCCTTCACCCAAAACCATCTGGAACAACAATAAAAAAAACCATCAAACAACCTACGTCAGCGGCCGGCAAACCATCACCCCATCCCATCCCACCTTTGCTTCCACCTTTGTTTCAGCCGGTGGCCGAGTGCCCAGCAGATGCGGCCGCGCATGGTGGGGACGGCGGCCGATCTCCATGTGGCCCCAGCCTTGGGCCTGCGCCAGCATGGCCTGGTTCCATGACATGGTCACGCGGGCTCCGGCCTGATGGCTGGAGGTACCTGAGGAGCCAGCTTCGATGGGTAAAAATGGACACTGGAAACCATGGTCTTTACACCCATCAAACAATCAAACACGAGGGCGGGTCTGAGATTTTGTTGGGTTCCCTCTGAAAAACCAGATCCAAATCACGCTACGGAGCCAAGGGGCCCAAGGGATGCACGCCATCCTTAAATTTGAATTTGGTCTGCTGCGCTCCCAACGGGATGAAGCCACCATTCTCAACCATGGCTGGGAACGACAGGAGCTGTCTTTTTGACAGCTCTCCGAGGCTATCTGGGATGAATCTCCCACATGCTTCAGACATTTTGCAGGAGGGGTATCATGGTTTGGGGGGAGATGCGTGGGACGTGAAGGACCGGTTTTAATACTTTTTGAATTCCGAACAGGGGCGGCCCCGGACCTTGCCAAAACTGACAAAGGGGTCGGTCAACTTGCCGATTTGGAACTGGAATCGATGTCCCCCTTGGATCGTGCATATATAATGGATACACATTGACATACCAAACCAAACCTGTCAGATATGTCCATGTACAATCTATATATGTATACACATATGTATACCCTCCGTTAATCCAACATAGCCATGGAACATGGCCGATAGAAATGGTTGATTTACTGTTCCTTAAACTCAGGTTTTCCATAGCAAACTGTTGATTTACTGGAAGGTAATCACAGAAACTTCAAACGTCTGGAGTATCGACCTGCTCCCATCTTCAACTTCAATCCCACCCAGCCTTTGCTGGCACCTTTGGCTTTCGGCTTTGGGCCTGGTCGCACCACCTAAGTGACTGGCAAGTGACTGGAACTGACCTGACCAGAAACAGTTTCTCAGGTAAAACAATGTTTCCACTTTTGCTGGAAAATAATCAATTATTTATGCATGTATGTATATGTAGTGCATATATAGATGTTTATATATATACATAAAACATATACTGTATGTGTGCATGAATGATTGGATATATAAGGATATCCTGCGTTTGAACGGTGATGTCACCCTTTCACCGATGGTTGTATCATCATTCATCATCATGGATGGCTATATCATGTTAGATCATGTTATATTCCCATGTTAGAGGGTTGCATCCACATTCTTGCTGGTAACATGCCCGTTTTTTGCAGGTTTCAATCAGGCTTAACTCCAGCATCAGCCCTGCCACTCCTGCAACCGGAGGGGCCAACCCAGGAGTGACATCAGATCCTGGCCACAGGATCGGGGATTTCAATGGGAATCTCAGGAGGTTCCAATAATAAACCCCACCTTTCAAGTAGAACCCTGCATTGACCCAAATGGGAAAATTGGGTAGGTTGGGAATGATTCATCAGTTTTGTCATCATCACTATTGTTAGAACACACACACACACACATATATATATATATATTTATACACACATATTACATGTTATCATTATGTACTTTACTGGACTTCTTTTGGGGGGTTGCCACAATATTGCTCCCTTTCCACCACTGGGGTCATCCCATTGTTGTTGCACTTCCTGCGCCCTTCATCCCAGCACCAGCCTCGAGTTCCCTGGGATTTCTTCATCTCAGCGAAGTTGCGAATCTTCTGCGCTTCTTGGTGCATGGTGTGGTAGAAACACACCTGCCACCCAGGCATACCGAGTACATCTCAGGACCCAGAGGGGTAATTCTGGGGAAAGGTCCTTCAGCATGCGCAAGTTCAATCAACAAAGTGCCGAGCCAAGAAACCAATAGGCTTCTACTATCTTCTACTCATACGGTTTCTAGTTTTTTCACCTCAATGATTTCCTTGCCATCCCAAGAGTTGAGTAAAAGTAAATAGCGTAATGTTCTTAGCCATAGCTCCATCCAAATGTCTACGAACTCTTGTTTATCTTGTTTGGTGGTGCCCCGTCTCAACATGTCTCCACCGCAAGCACCACGGCGAGGCACCAATCTGCCGCCCGTCTTCTCCGTGTCACAGGGCATGCTGCAGGGCAGGCCATCCTTCTTGTGGCAGGAGCAAAAGCCCAGGGAGGGAAAGTGACCTGGGATGGATGCTGCAACCGCCGGCCCGGCACGTTTGCTTGGGAAAAGGCTCCAAGGTTGACTTTAAAGCGGGGACCAAGGTACTTGCCAATCAAAGTTCGCGCAAATTCAACCTTGTAACTTGTAACCAACTCTTCACAAGTCAGTTTGCCCACTTAAATTGGCTAAGTATCCACATCTCTCTCCTGGCAGTTAGATCCCTGTTTTCAGGTGCTCGAAGGCGCAATTTGGCCGGCCAAAATCCAACTTCTCTTCGCTTAAATCCACATCTCTGATTGTTTTTCTGCACTTAATTCAGACTTAATTCTCATGAATCCGAGCTTTTCTCGCCAAACAATCGCCATTTTCCCATGGATTTCTGCCTTCAAAATCCTCATTTTCCCCAGGCCAGTCGTCCCCCTGCGCCAAGGATCCCAGCAGCACCAGCTGCGTGGAGTGGGTCACTTTGGCCGAGACCAAGGTCTCGGAGCCCTGGTCCTCAGCTGAGGCGTGGCTGATTTGCTAAAGACTTTGAACATCTGGTCATCTGGGCGAATCCGACCCAATTTCATCATTTGGAGATCAGCTTGGGGCGACATGACCCGCTGTCACACACCACCTGGATCACCGGTGTCCGAGGTTCTGGACGCAGGTTGGACGCCGTCGGGTTCAGCATGGCAAAGACGGCCCCATAGTGCACCTCTTGTCCAACGCGGTGCAGAACCATCGGGCATCAGGTTGGAGGGTTGGAGCTTGTAACTGAGATACCCCCAACCACAGGTTTTAAGATTATACTTGCAAAACAAGGCAAGTCCATCAATGAAGAATGTTTCTCTGATGCACAGGCAATCTATAGATTCGAGATGAATGGTGAGGATGTGTAGCTCAATATCTCAGGCATCCCTCCAAAAAACTGTTTGCATTGAACAGAAACTCGCGGGAGAGTCAAACTTGCGATTCGCCGAGTGATGACTTGCCAGGAAAACATGGGTTTGCCAAATGTTACTATGTGATTGGCATCCTTTGGAAAGGAGATCCAGCCAGTAAATATCAACCATCATCGCAAGATTCAAGACCATCCCAACATTTTCCGCCCCAAAACTCACCAATGAATTACCGGCTGTACAGGGACGCACCGCAACGACCCATGCCATCCCGCAAGGCTGCAGCCGAGCGTCGGTTTTGCCCAGATCCACATGCCAGGCTTCAAAGGCTTCGCTACAAAGCCTTTGTTTTGATGGAAATGGTTGGGACAGCGACCATAGAATGGGGAGACTTTTTTTGTGGAATCCAATGGGAAATATTGTGGGAATAGAACTAAGAATTTAATGCAAACTTACTGGGAATGTCATAGGATTGGTTCATGGGAAATTTTACCGCAAATCGTGGCTGGGTTTTACCCATAGCATAGCTCATTGTTTCCTGTAGATTTTCCCTTAAACCAATGCTGGGATAGTGTCATGCATGCCAAGTTCCGAAATACCTCTCCCACAAAGCTGTGGTTGCTAGGTTCGATCTAAGCCAATTCAAAATAGACTGCAAAATACCCATGCCAGTGACAACAAGCAAACAGAATCCAAACATGTGATGCTTTTCGCGGACTTCTTGAAATCCTGACACAACTATACAAAAGTCTTCTGACCACATTATCGCCCATTGCTTCCAGAATTTTCTGGATGATCTGATGAATCCAAACAGCAATTTCGCGTCATTCCTACGATCCCTGCCACCCTGAAGCCATTCCGTTCATCCAAGGCACAACAGCTTCAAGAGCCGCGGTTGTGGCGTGCAAAAGTCCGTGAAGGACCAGTGCACGTACTGACTGCCTGGGAGGGTACATGATACCTCTGGGATCTACCAGGGGGCCATTGAAATCATTTAAAGTCAATGTTTCACTCATTTAGATCTGGGATGAATCCCGGAAATTCACACGCAACTGCCAGTTTCATGGGCCATATTCGCGCCTGTGTTGGAGGTCTTGGCGAAGCCTTTTTCCTTGGGCTGTCAGGGGAGTGGACCTCCAAACCGAAATCTGGGCTGAGAGATGAGGACGGGATCCGAAATGAGAGCCTCCCAAACCTGCAGATTGGCTGGCCTTCTGGCAAAAGGAGTGGTCGGAATTAGGCAGTGAGCTAGATAAACTCGAACCTGAAGAATTGGCCACAATCCTCAAAATCTCACGGTGCTCTGATGTGTTCAAAGTGGAAACCACCGACCTGCCAACATTTGACGAAATCTTTTGCCGAGGAACGTAGAGGACACCAATGGCCACTGCAGGCAATTTGGAATCTCCCAGATTCTGCAGGGCATTGAAGTTCACGAACCTCAATGCCGCAGGGGTCTAGACTTGTAATTAGTCGTCCGACGTCCTGAAAAAGTGCTATGGTCAATAATCATTCAATGACAATGTTCAGAACGCAACTCCATTTCCCTTGTCGCACTAAAATGCGCTGGAGGTTGATTGAAGGACTTCACACCCCTTTTTACTATGCATCGTTCCATCCAGTGATCGCAAATGCTGATAGCAATGTTCTGTGGTGTGCTCGTGCTGCAACCCTTATGTTAGCCACCGCAATGAAAAGACCGCAAATTGAAAAGATCAGCTGTTCCCAAAGCTCCTTCGTCGCTTCAACAAGGAGCCACCCAATTATAAGTCGGTTTGTTCAACCCTATTAACGATATCTACCATAAACATCGCAATCTATCGAAATCTGTGATGAGTCAACCGCCAACCCCTGCCTTTTTCCGACCATCAGCTCGTCCCATCGTTTTGCAGACACCTTGCGACCTTCCACCAGACATAAAATCAGGAATCTCCCCCCAAAACAAGGCCCTGGGGAATAGCATTGCTCCCAACACCCCAAATAATCCCAAATATGGGAAATTGCTAGATAGAAAGGTAAAACAACGATTTCCCCCTTGTGGCTATAATTTATATACCTGTAATGGACTGGAACAACCCTAGAGAATGAAAAAGGCATCCTCGGACTCTGGGGACCCCTCATTAAATCATATTCACTCTAGTTCGTGTAAATAGCAAATCCATCCGAACCAAACAATACGCCATACCATCGCCAGACCTGACTCTAGCTCTTGGGTATTTGATAAAATTAAGACGAAGGAACAGTTTACCATATGGTACAAGTACCTTACAAAATCATAAATCTAAACATCTATATAAACCTAATCCAGCTTTTGCATTCTGAACTGTCCTGGATTACAGTACCCTTCTGACTTCCAAAAAATCCGCCATGCCTTTCAACTTCAAGCCCGAAAATTTCCTGGGATTCGGTGCCAAAGGCTGCAGACCCACGGAAACGATGGGCGTGTTGGTTTATGACCAACGGGGATGGTGGATACATCTGCAGTCGGATGGGTTTGTAGACCAATCTGCTGGGTGGTGGGAAAATCATCTATAAATTGGGAATGTCCCATTGCCAGAAATATGCAAGAATAGATCCCAAGCAGAATGAGGTAGATTGAGAATGCCAAATTTGGGCACCAATACGTGTGGCTCCCCACGGGTGGCTCCCCACATGATTCTTCGTCAGCCTGAACCTAGTCAATTCAGGCATGTTTTCCGATGTCAACACATTATCAGCCATTCCAAACCAGCCAACAATCAACAACTGCTTAGCAATCTAAAGAGTTGATCCAATCAGTTCTATTCAACCCTTACTCAACAGTTGATCTAACCATGCAATGGTCCTTGGATTTCCCCAATTTGCCACGCCGAGGATCTCCGTTTCCACATCGCCAGCTTGATGGGCTGTGTCAGTCATGGGCCATGGACGTGCGGAGGTGGAACTGGTCAGCGATTTCTTACAGCTGCAGGATACTACAGGATGCTTCCAACCTCCACATTCTTGTTCATTCATGGTATTTTAAACATCCTGATATCCAAACATCCTGAGATCTTGAACATGTAGTTATTGGTCCTTTTTTCCGGCAGCCGTTTCCACTTCTGAGCCCATGATGAGAGGCATTCTCAAAGAAGTGCCACTATTTTCCCACATATTCACGGGGTTGGAGCTTTTCATACTTCATGAATATTCACTTCCTGGGAGCCCTGAAAGATCCTGAAAGAGCCTTAAAGTCATAGGATCCCGGGCCCGTTTCATCATTTTTTTATCATGGCTCCACGTGGCCAAAATGGCTGCAGGGATGAAGATCCCAAACAGGATTGAGTTCTTCCGTCTTTTGGGAATAACTCCTTTTTAGGGTTTCTCACAGCCCAAGGAAATCCAATCGGGGAAGCGTGGCTGTAGTTCAGTAGCCCATCTTATATGCTGGCACCTTTTGAGAACTACGGCTGATGAATGATTCATGAGTTTATGCTGGGTAATGGCTGACAATGGACTATGATGGATTTACAGATTATGAATTCATCAAACTAACAATATGAAATCGTATGATTACTGTAATGAACATAGTCAGAAATGTCACCTAAGTATATTCATGAATGATACTGTAGGTACTATCACTTTTGTAGTTACTGAATATTGCCACCACTATTCATTTGGACAATGGACGACCCTCACCCAAATTGACATAGATCCTGCCATGGGTTGGGAGTTGAACAGCTACATTCTTCTAAAGGTGATGATTCTCACGGGTCAAGCTGTTAGTTGGTGGGATGTTACTTATTCTATAGCCATAAATCTTTAGTGTGGAAAAAAACCTCACCTGGCCGGTCATCAAACATAGCAATAAACAATCCACCATTTAGTTCGATGTTTTTCCCAGCTAGAAACCTTTAGTTGCAGGGGATTTCCCAGCTAGCCACGTTTGATGACACCGGAGGATATCACCCAACAGTTGGTCCATGATAAAACTCAACTCCTTTCACCACCCCTTGGCCCAGGACGGGGCCGAAAGGGGCAAGTGCGCCAGCACCTGAAGATGCCCAAATTTTTCATGCTTGGAGCAGCCCATTGGAACATCAAATTTACCATCCGGCAATCACACGTGGCAATCAGAAAATCCCCCATCGATGGAGGTTTCAATGGGAAAATCATCTACGAATGGGGGATTGTCATGTTTACCAGAGGGTATCCCAAATAGAAGGGGAACCATATTGTAGAATCACGGAACTTGTGGGAAACATAGGGTAAATCACGGAAAATCTGCTGTTTTCTTTTGGATGTTCTTTGTTTGAAAGGGTGAGAAACAAGGATCTTTATATTTGAACCACCAAGCAAATGATATTTGGTTCCCAGACTTGGATGAAGATGGTCCGGCAAACTTTTTCTGAAACGAATCCAATGATGGGGACCTCCGCCAGAATTGATCTTTACATGTTTTTGCAGTTCTCATCTTGTTTTGATGACTTAAAGGAAGGAAGAGAGCCAAAGACTCAGGCTCAAGGAGCTTTAGAAGCTTGACAAAAAATGCATGAAGATCATGGAGCTTCACCACAAACTACCACCCCCAAATGTAATCTAAAATCATTTCCTTGGAAACATCCTTTCCTGATACCCCCTTTAAAAAAAGGCCGATGGCCTCCATTTGTGGCTCAGACCCCTATGGAACATTGAAACACCCAGCTGTTTCCGCCTTCAACACATCCTCTGAACCTCGGTATGCGTATGGCTGACAACTGGGGGATACCTCCCAAATGGCTAATGGAATAGGGACAATGATGATGAATCAGGGCATTTAGGGGCATACACCCATATGATCAATCGTTTGGATGTGACGAGCAATCAACAAAAAATGAAACAACACCATCGAACACCAAGAGTAGGAATAACAGGGATGACAGCAACGAACTTTGGCGAAACGCCCTTGTCAACTCACAGGACATTCTGATAAGCTGCAATTATCATTAGAGACATCAACAACGACCTCTGGCTCTGGAAAGGAAGAACCATCAAAAAGAAGGGCACACCCATTTCAAACAACATTGTTGGCGTCACAGCCAACAGCAGTCGACATATTTGCCCCATCCATTCACAGTCGCTTCGGTCTTCTATAGATGGTTTTAGATGGCTTCAGGTGCTGGGATGCGGCTACTAAGATTTCAACCTTTTGTCACTGCTATCCATATTTTCCAACATCTAATCTAAACATAGGTTTGTTGAAAAATGTAGAATATACGATAACATTGCAATTTTCATATGAAGATGATGATAAACATGATAAACCACGGGATGTTTGGGGTACCCAATTCTCAGGCAAACCGCCACATGGTGGGGATATAATGAGCACTAGCAAATGGGGATCTAATGATATAACTGATAGAATGTAATATAATCATCACCAGTTTTTCGACATTCTATGACACTATTAATGATTGCCTCAACCATAATATTGATGGTGATTATCCCATTGAATCCCTTTGTATGCCCACTATTGTAATTGTTGACCCAGCACGTGCCTTGCGCCCCACAGGTACTCCACTACATAGACTTTCGTCCGGTTTTTTCAGAGTTTCTTCGGGGTTCATTTCGGGTTTCTTTAGGGTTAATTTAGGGGTTCTTTATTTTTGTTGAACAGTTTTTTAAGGCTTTCCTTAAGGTCTATGTAGGGTTTCTGCAAAAAGTGGCAAAAACCAGTTTTGGAGGACAGCAGATTCTCCGCAGCGGGTTCACAACTACGTCTCTAGGTCAGCTGACCTAGCGCCACCTCGTTGTTAGACCTTCAACTACAAGGAAGCCACAAAGTACTGGAAGCCACAAAGTACTTGAAGCCACAAAATATGGAGGTTTCCTAAAATAGGGGTAATTATCCCCAAATCATCCATTTTGGTTTGGGATTTTCCATTATAAACCATCCATTTTTGGGTAGTCCATGTCCGGCACATCCGCCATAGGTCCACAGGGTTTACATCCGAAGGCATCCGTGAAACCTGAAGATGGTCATGACCCTCCCCATGGAGGTGTACCGATCCGACATGCTGAGGCTTTGCAAGGTGCATCCGCCGTAGGTCCACGAGGGTTGCATCCGACAGCATCCGTGAAACCNCCCTCCCCATGGAGGTGTACCGATCCGACATGCTGAGGCTTTGCAAGGTGCATCCGCCGTAGGTCCACGAGGGTTGCATCCGACAGCATCCGTGAAACCTGAAGATGATCATGCCCCTCCCCATGGAGGTGTACCGATCCGACATGCTGAGGCTTTGCAAGGTGCATCCGCCGTAGGTCCACGAGGGTTGCATCCGA
>BGPT01001585.1:0-17742 GCA_003297045.1 Symbiodinium sp. clade C Y103
TGTCTCCCAAGAGTGTCTCCCAGGAGTGTCTTCCCAAGAGTGTCATGTCAGGAGTGTCAACAAGGTTCGTGTGAGCATTCGGGTTCGTGGGCTGCATCTGGTTTTGTTTTGGCTCAAAATCTGAAACCCTTCAAGTCATTCAAATCGCATGATTTACCTTGATTTATCATCAGTTTAGCCTTAAGCTCGCCATTTGGAGGCACCCCCATTTGGAGGCACCCCCATTTGGAGGCACCCGCCCCCCGCTTGGATTAAGCCATTCATTGCTTCCAGGGCGCAAGATTCGTAGCTTTACGAAGTCCCAGGTGCTCAAGTTCTTCTTGCGACGTTGAGAGTCGCAGAAGGCGAGCACCTTTGACCGCAAGTCATGGAAATGAGATGTGGGGAATAAAATAGGGATAAATGACAATATGATATGATATAATTGGCTAATATTGCACAATATTTGATATAACCAATAACATGAACCAACACTATATTTATTGAGTGTGTCAAATGTAGCCGAGTGCCCAGGATGCCCTGCGCTGGGTGCGCTGGGTGCACTCGCAGCACTCGGTGCTCTCGGTGCTTGCAGTCACTGATCACGGCCGCAATATCTTATATTCCCCCACATGGGAAAATGATGACTAACTACTGCGGATTTAGGGATATCCATGGGTACCCAATGTTCAAACAACCCCAAATGGGGTGTTCTGTTGGAGTTGCATGGAGTTGGGATCTGTTGATCTGTTGGGATTATGACTTCCTTTTCCCGCGAAACCTCTCCTTGGGATTTTGTTCATTTCATCTTGAGCTCTTTTCATTCGGTATTTGATATACAGTGAAAAGGATTAACCTCCATCAGTGATGAAAGGTGCTAAGCAAACCAGCAAACATATTGCCAAGTAGAGGTCTCAAACAGCAACTAAACATAGGAAGAACACATGACCCTGACGTGGTCAAACCTCCACACATCTGGTGTTTATATGTGTTTATTCGATATGGCTAACCTGCAGGACAAATCATCAAGGCTGGACCTTGGGGATGACTCCAGTGTGAATGTTCCATCGACTTCTCTTCACCCCGAAAATGAGGTCATGACTTCCGCATATCTGGTGATCACATGTGATACATCCATATTATATATAATTAGGAATTCATGGGCAATTATATCTCGTGATGAGGTCCCATGAAAAGTAGGAGCCAGGCCAAAGTTGGCAAAATCCATGCAGTTCCACACTCCGCAGCCTGGTAGCCGACAAAGACCAAGAGTGGGCCCATTTGTTCCTGCAGCCGAAAACCGCACTGAAGCCAGGAACAGAAGCGTGTTCTTCCTAAAATCCCCATCATTCCTCAAGCAATAACATCGTGAATGACCCACTTAGTCACTTGTAACACCGGATTTCATCCATGTGCATCCTATGATAAAGCAAGAACATGTTTGTCCGAACATAGGGTACCCAAATTTTCAGAGTTGGTCATGCCAGGCCAGAAGGAAGCTAGCCCCTTGCATGGACAACCTTAGATAGCCCCATGTACAGCAACAAAAATCAAGTACCATGGTGTCCATCCTTCCCCAGATTTCTACCGGTTTTAGGGGAACAGAATCCAATGAACCAAACCCATCCAAGGTCCATGGCTAAGTTGGCCCTCCCTGGAGCAAGGCCAAGGGTCCAAGGAGCGCAGCGGCTGCATCCCCACCACAGGAATTTGGATGGCCCCGTAGGTTCCGACGATGAAGAACAGGGAATAAGCCCTTGAGGTAGGCCGTTGGATGGGATGAATACCCCAACATGAGGGTCTGACCATCAAAAATGAGGGATGGAGATATATCGCCAATGAATAGCACTTGGTGCTAAAATACTGTCGAGGTTTGGGACCCCAAGATTATAATAGATCCACTACAAGACCAGCATTTCAAAGGGTATTTTTGTCTAATATCATTTAATAGTAGAGGGAAAGCATCGGTTGGTCAGCTCGTCAAGGTTGAGTTACAGTAAGCGCTGGCAACATCCATCAAACGAAGGGTGCTAAGGCTAGAAACGCCAAGTCCAGTACAGGATTCGCCATTTTTCAACATTGAGCCGTTCAAGTTCAGGGGTGGCTGACTAAAAAAACAACCAGCTACCAGTAGGGATCTTCGTTTAGAACCGGTGCATTTTCCTGGCTTCAGTACTGGAAGCGCAGATGACGCCAGGGCGCTTGTGCACGCCACTGTTGAAGCGACCCTGTGCCACCAGGATCAAGGCATGAACGCCAATCATGTTCAGAACGAAGATGTAGCCTCGCAGTGGCAAGAAACTCATCTTTTATGATCCTCAATTCATGTTGAAAATCAATAATTATTTTGAAAAAAAACAGTGTTTGTTTGCAAAAATGCCATCTTGGCACAACAACAAATATAGACATATAAACACATGTTTTTTGAAGCAGGTTCAATTGTCTAGTCTAAACCTGTCTAACCCTGAGCGTGAGGACACACCAAATTGCGTAATCTTTTGGAATAAAATGTCGGGTCAACCAGCCTAGATGCAATCAAGGTTTATTCATCCGAGGTTGACATGAAAGGGATATCTGTGGCCGAACAAGCTACGCTGTAAGTTCTACAAGGGTCAGTGCAATTCAAAACGAAGTTCAACTGCAGATTTTCTTGGTGCAAGTAAATGGGATGTTGCAAGTCTCTCTGAGCATTTCAAGCAACAGTTTACAAACACTAACCCAAACAATATGGCCTGGAAACCCAAAGATGGATCAGAATAGCCCTTTCCAAAAGCTCCAACAAAATCCTTGGAACTGTTTGATTGTCATCTTTCCAAACCTTCGAATTTTCCGTAAACTTGTGGTTTCCATGTGGTTCCACCATCTTCCAACCGCCCAACCGCAGTTTTCTACCAGCACCTCCCCAAGCTGCCACCATGTTGATATAGGAGAGCCCCGTCAAGATCCCAATGGGCCAATGCTTAGGGCTGCGCACCTCGTCGTGCTTTTTTTGGTGAGGTTGTGATGAAATTTGAGCTGCACCCGGCATCTGTTTGCCCACCCCTGGTCATCTTTTCAAGCGGCGCACTGGAAGTGGGAACAAAACATCATCAGATCTTCATTGAAATGACCTACACTGGGAGCTCCAAAAAAAACATAAAAAAACACCAAAGCAAAGTATGAAAGTCAAGCAAGATCATTTTCCAAGGTTGGGATGGATACAATCACCAAGGCC
Source organism: Symbiodinium sp. clade C Y103 (assembly GCA_003297045.1). Lineage (NCBI taxonomy): Eukaryota > Dinophyceae > Suessiales > Symbiodiniaceae > Cladocopium > Cladocopium sp. clade C. The sequence goes on from BGPT01001585.1 coordinate 3,194, forward strand.
TGAGGGAATTGGGTCCAGAATATGATCAGCTGATCCTACTCGCAGGCAATGAGTTTATCAGGCCGTCAAGATGGTCGTCAGTTCCTCATGATATAAACCTGCTAAACTTCACACAAAACTCCAATCTTTAAGGCTTCTGAACACCCCAAGTTGCAGATCAGTAGACACTTCAATGGTCATGGAGCTTGCAAACTGGCCAATACTATCGATATATCTCCTGATAGTTGGTTCTGAAATGTTTATGATAGATTATGTAGTGACAAGCCACTTATTAACCAGTTCTGTAATCAACTCCATCACCTAAGACTGGTCCGTTCTCAAATTTCCGAGGCGCCGAAAGTAACCAAAGCCAGAACCTCAGTGATTCTGGGTTGGTGGCTTTAATCCATTCCAGCAATTGCATGAATGTATACATTTGACTATGCATGTATTTATTTATATATATATACACATATATATATATATTGTATGCGTGTGTATGTAAATATATAGATAGATATACATATATATATATATATATATATGACACCTATATATATATATATATGACCCACATATATATATATATATATATGACACATATATATATATATATATGATACATGTCCATCTCACACACAATTATACATTCGTGTTTGCTCCACATCGATTTACCTGCATATGTATATAGACAATTATAAACACATGTATAATGTAAAATACGGGCGAAATAGACATACCGTACCATATAATGTATGTATGTATGTATATATATATATATTGTATGCGTGTGTATGTAAATATATAGATAGATATACATATATATATAATTATACACGACATATATGTATATATATATATGATATATGTCCATCTCATATATAATTATACATTCGTGTTTCCTCCACATCAATTTACCCTACATATGTATATAAACACATGTATATTGTAAAAAATGAGTGAAATAGACATACCGTACCACATAAAGTAAATATACTCACAGCCAAGCCGTCGGTGATTCATGGTGATTCTTGATGGGTCAGGATATTCCAAATGGTTTGTACACAGGGATCATCCACATGTCAGCAATATTGGATCTATATAATTATGTATGTATCATTATTGTCATTCCATTGTCCCAACATCGAAGCCAAATGAAGCCAGTACATACATATAGTGGTTGCAGTGTGGATGTTGTCATTTCCCACGATGAAGCATCCTTGGAGGATCCGGCCAAGTTACGTCATTACGATGGCCGTCATGGCAACCGCCTCGTTGTCAAACTTGCCTCAGTTTGGATCTGTGGATCTATTCATCTTGGGGTCCCGTGTGTTTGCCTTATTGGAGCTCGCCAATAGTGGGGGGAAACCCCAAAATATGATCAAATTTGTGGGCACACTGGCGCCCCATTGTTGATCTGTACTCATACAAAACTTGAACATGAGAATGCAAGTGGTCCATGAAATCATTGTTTCTAAGCTTGGGTCCATTGCATGTTGGATGCACTTAGAATACTAAAAACCATGGCACCAGCAGCTGATTTTGGGCCCCTTGCCCCAGCAACAGATCGTCCCCTCCGATCAAGAGAAGATGGAACCCCAATTGGTGGCCAGTTCCATTCAGGTAGTCATCTTCCAAACATGCCCTATTGTATCTTCTTTTTGGTTCGTTTCCCTGTTTGCTTCCACTTGTGTTCGGATTTCTATTGTAAAATAATCCAGGCATATCCAGGCTAAAAATTAATCCATCAAGCTCGATTCACCAGGATACTGGTTAAGGGCTTGCCATTCATCCCACCACTGGCTGCGAAAACGTGTCGTATCAAGACATCCAGAATTGGGCTCCAATAATTCTGACCCAAACTCAAGTATGGTTTGGCTAGTTTCTTAGCTTCAATAGTGTTGCTCCAAAAAAGAGTTGCCTAAAAAGTGTTTGAATAATTTTTTTGAATAACATGTTTCCAGAATGATTTTTTTCGATGATGTTCACCTCATACTGGTCCAGGCCTGCAACCCTTCCATCTATTCTTTTGTTGTTGGGTTGCTGGAATAGTATGGCTGTCTCCAAAAAGTGGGTACAACAAAAAAATGATCATCACATGTCCCATTGAGACTGTTTTTTTGGTTCCGCCCCATGTTAATCCGTTTTCAATCACAACCATTCTTCGTCCAAGCAGATTCCGGATCCAAATGGTGGATGAACCCATGGGAGACGCTCAAGGTACCACCCACGGAGCGCATGATGTGAGCCGGGATCACGGCCATAATGCCCGTAGCCTGTGATACACTGCCAGGGTCTTTGCCAAGTGCTTAGCATGGGGGGATTGTTCCCTGCGATACCCTTAAATATCCAGTGGGTTCATAACATATAAATATACATACTTATTTATCTATTTGTGTTTGAAGATATGTGATATATGATAAGTATGTATATTCTTTTATATGCGTACTGTAAATATGTATAGTCATTCATCACCCCTGGGATCCTCTTCAGAGGGACCTTATTGGGACAGGCAGCCAGGATGTTAAACATTCCAGAAAATTAGGGAAAGCTACCAAAAATTCAGAAACATTCCATAAAGTTAGAAAACATTAAAAAAAGATCCAAATAATTCTAAAAAAATCAAAAAATACTTAAAAAATCCTTCTAAAAAATTCTGAAAAAATCGAAAAAAATCCAAAACATTCAAAAAAATCAAAAACAAATCAAAACAAATCAAAAAAAATCCAAAAAAATCAAAAAAAAAAAAAACAAAAACAAAATAATTCAAAAAAAACAAAAAAAAAAAAAAAAAAAAAAAAAAAAAAAAAAAAAATTAAAAAAAAAAAAAAAAAAAAAAAAAAAAGAAAACAAAACACAAAAACAAAAAAAAAATCAAAACAACAGGTATTTTTTTTAATGTTTTGGAATGTTTTAGACTGTTTTAGAATGATGGCTCAAACCCTCAAAATGTGCCAATGAAGGCCCTTGCCAATGAAGGCCCCTATTCCCATAGAAGATATAGGTGTGCAACATGGAAAGACAAATAGATCCGTAGATCTATAGAGAGAAGGATACACAGTTAGATAGACAGACAAACAAGCAGTCATTTGGGTAGACAAACAAACACACATAAAGATAGATCGATAGATAGATATTGTCTTAACAGAAAAGAACAAACATCCACAGATAAATTCTATAGTTAGATAGATATCCATCAATTTATAGATAGATGTTTGTTTAATAAATCTATATACATCTATAAATTGATGGATAGATAGATTTACATCTCTACAGTGGGCAGCCCAGGAAGGTTATCTCGAGGGTTCAGGCTTCTGGACCAGCATGTTTCGGGTCTGGTAAACTAACATAGCTATTGAACATGGTAACATGGCCATAGAAATAGTGGATTTTCCCATGAAAAATGGTGGATTTTCCATAGTTATGTTAGTTTACCAGAGGGTAATCCCCAATTCGATCAAAATTAGATCGAATATCTAATGGCTTTGATATGCATTCCTTGGCCACTCAATGACCCTTCAAAGTGGTCCGTAGTGAAAACACACTCCCGAAGGATGGGGGTGGCTGAGTTCGTCCGGAAGTGCATGAATCGGAAACTATCTAAAACAAATAAACACATGTAAGCTTCATGTAAAGCGGATGTATAGTCATCCCTGAAAAAATAGAAATGTAAGTCCCCATTAAAATAGTAAAGATATGTATAAGATTCACATTTTCAGTCACTTCTCTATCTTTTTGTGGGTTACTCCAACGGAATATCCCAAAAGACGATGGCCAGAAACACCCAGCACCCAGCGAACAGCGCACCATAAGGCCCGCATTGACGCTGCGCGAGATCTCATAGGCCAGGAGCCCCGTGAAGATGGAAGCCTTAGGATGCTCTTGAGGAACATTGGATGCACTCATGATGCTATATATGTGAATGTATAATGTATGTATATATGTAATATAATGTCATATAATGTTATATGTATGTATATATATATATATTATATGTACACGTATAGGAACCTCCATGATTGGATTCTACTTGTCTATCTCTTTGATTCTTTTTGGGGGTGCTATCTACATAGGATAAAGTGATAGAGTCAAGTTTTATTGCTATGAATGACATATATAATCAGTGTAGATTGACAAATGAGTAAGGTAAAACAACAAAATCACCACGGAACTCGTAGGGAAGCAACTTTTCCTTATTCAAAGCTTATTTAGGACCCGAATTGTTTGGGGACATCAGAATCATTGGGACTTCAAGCGTGCAATGCAACATAATTCTGAGAGCACACCAAGTCTGAGTTTGCCATACATTGATAGCCTTGTGAAAAGAATCACCTTCGATTTCTGTTCTTTTGCTTGCCATTTAAGCTACCAGCTATCAACTTCCGAGGAACAGTGGATCCAAACCAGGGCGGAATCATACAGCAAATGTCGTTCACGCTCATGGGCCCGATCTCGATACGGGACCTGGATGGTTTCAAAAAGCCAGCAGCGACCAGAACGAGAACAACAGCAGCTGGGGATGCCGAGTCGCTTCAGCGGCGAAGGGATGAACAACCAACCGTTCCTGCGGGGAAAGACGTGAGGGCAGGGCCACAAGTCTTTTGGAGAGGTTCTCTCCCGGTTTCTGCAGGTTACTTTTGCCACTTGCTTAAATCCTGGTTGTTGCTATCTGTTCTGACACGGGTCAGAACATGCAAACCATGATCAACATGGAGTGCCACAAAACAATGGTACCGAGGAGGCCGATCAAAGGCTTCAAAGGGCATGGTGCCACACCATGAGTACCATTTTGTATCCACATGTTGGTACCAACTGGTGAGACGGCACCAATACGCTGGGATGGATCCTAATAGGCCAAATATTGAATGAATATGTAGATATATATATATATATTATACGATGTCTTGTGAATGGTTCGGACATGTGGAATAGTGCTTATATGCTTATGGGGTCCAGCGCCCCTGGTTTGCTCGGCCCTGGCGACCGCCTCTGGGCCCACTTGGCTAAAGGTCGAAGGGGTGGAATGAAGGGCAACCAAACCTGGGCCATCCGAGTCAGAAGCAGATTGGAACACAACCTGCTGATGACAATAACCTCTGGTAAACTAACATAGCTATGGAAAATCACCATTTTTAATGGGAAAATCAACTATAAATGGCCATTTTCAATAGCTATATGTTAAATTACCAGAGGGTATCTTGCATCATTATGGCATATTTACTGCATCTATGAATCTATGATTTGAACGGAATTCAAATTGACTATCCAGGAGGTCGGCATGGAACCCCACCTTTATCGACTGTCGGTGGTTTCATTCCCAAAAAGTCTGTCAAAGGGTACCTCATCCCAACTAGAAATGGACCATGAACTGCTTTCAGCTACTTAAAACCACCAATTCGCTCCTCATCTGGATCTTTATGATCATTGGATTGGTTCACAGGGAAAATCTACAGGAAACCATGGTTTTTACCATCAAATATAGAGGTTTCCTGTAAATTTTCCCTTAAACCAATCCAGAGATATGAGCCACAAATATACCTTTGCCCGGACCACACTTAGACCAATACCCTGAGCGGTTTCCTCGCCTTTGTGGATGGCACATGCTTCAAGGCCTCGAAAAGAAGGCCGCAATGTTCACCCCGACCCATGCGCATGCTGGGAGGTCTTCATCATCCACAAGTATCTGCATATATATATATATATATAGATAGAGACATATGCACAGTGCACACAAGCAGGACATAGACAAACACATTCAAAATTCTGACATGGTCTGGTTTTAGGGGACATTTTAGCACAACCAATCATTCCGGAAAATACCCTCTGGTAATTTAACATAGCTATTGAACATGGCCATTTGTAGTTGATTTTCCATTAAAAATTGTGATTTTCCATAGCTATATTAGTTTACCGGAGGGTGTCTCCCTCAAAAAACCACGGGATCCCCAGGGGCCTCGAAAATGCCCACCGCCCACATCTGCATTCCAGGATAGATGGTGGTGCCTCCAGGCGGACGGAGATGTTTGCACCAAAGTTAGCAAACTGAGCAAGGAAACTAATACACAATATATATATATATATAATTATATATATTATTACTGTAGATGCATGATGTGATGTGGATAGATGATAATAAATGACAAATTGAAGGTTGATGATAAATGGATGGGCATGCTATGCCAATAATAAAAATATGATTCATCCGTTCAGAATCAGAGAAATAGGCATTGGCCTCGCAAAAATAATCATCATTTTATGATACGTTACAAGTGATGTTTGGTTCTACAGATCCCAAACCTGTGTAACGCAATGTTTCATTAAATTCCACCAGTATTAGTTGAATTATCCATGCTATGGGAGTCGCGGCTGCCTATGGGACGTCCAATGGGATACCAGGACATGTAGTCGTACCACTGGAAGAACTTTCTCAGGCCGTGCTGGGCCAAGTACTCCTTGGCAAGGGATCGGGCAGTCATCATCAATCATCAAGCATCATCATCATCATCATCATCATCATCATCATCATCGTCATCCTCATCCTCATCCTCATCCATTTCCAACCAGCACAAACCGATAATCACCGCCAATCAGCCATCATCACTCTCCATCACTCTTCATCACTGATAATCACTGATTATCCCTTGTGCGCAGGACTCCGGCACACCCAATGTCATAAACCATCCCCAAGTCATCACCATTTTTATGGGCGGTAAAAACCATCCCTAAATGGTAAGTTTGTGGCATTGGGTTTCACACATGATTGGGAAAACAAACTCAGCACAATGCTGCGCAGCGACGTTACTAAGGCTCTTCACCAAGTGGCGGCGGCCCGGTAGTTGAACCAGGGGTCAAACTCATGGATGATGTATCCGAACCTGAGCCCAACCAGGGGGGTGCACTCACAGGATGCATCCCAACTACAAGTATGTACTGTCAATGTCAAGTTGATGAATGTTCAGAACAAACCTTGAGAGTAATTTGTTTTTTATGGTGTGGCACATGCTTTTGAACGTGTTTCATCCAACAATGAAGGAGGTTTATACTGTCTGATATAGCAATGCATGTATATATCTATGTCTCGCTCTCTTTTCTTACAGTATGTTCTTTGCCCGGTAAGTGGTTTCCACTGCTCATCCACACATGCTTCAAGCCAAGTGGCGTTCTGATGGCATGCAGCCGAATGTCCTTAGCCAGGACCCAAGTCTTGGGAATCTGGACCAGGTTGGGCAAATGTAAGTTGAACTTGTTTGACTGGTCATGACTCAAAGGATTGGTTCAAGGGATGCAAGAAGCCATGGTTTTACAATGTTTTACATAGGTTTTACCAGCAAATATACCCGCTGGATTCCTCTGGTAACTTAACATAGCCATGGAGATTTACCCTTGTCTAGTTGGTTTGCCAAGAAACAACATTGTCCATGGCCAACTGTTTGAGTACCAGTGCATAGAGGTTTGAACCGAACATGTTTCCAATCATCCATTTCTGGTCATGACATAGAACAACGCCATTTTTCTTACAGATCTGCTATCAGCTACAGCCAGGAAACGTAGGCCGCATAGACAAAGTACAGGAGAAAGGTCGCCTGTTTGAGTGTGGCATGAATTGTTTCCTTAATATTTCCCATTTACATACAAGGTGGCGCCCCAGTTTGTCGGCTTAAGTTTGTTTGGATATATAAATAGGTCAACATGTTTGGTAGATATATATATATATATCTATAAATATCTATGAATAAAACCCTAGGAAGGCGTTGATTATTGATGGGGTATGGCCTTTGGTGGGGCAGCCTCGATCCTTCTTGATTGTTGCTAACTGGTGCTTTTCTGTTGACGCTCTCATCATCCATGGCATACCCCGTTTGGTATCTTCACGTGAATACAACATGTACATGCAAACAGTGCCTTGATATCGATGTATGCGCATAATGCTTGCATTCATATGTCTCTATGCAGACTACGTCACATCTTGTACTGTAGACATCAAAGAAACCAAAAAATATACACTTGAGCTCACCGGGTATCGCGCCTGGACAAGGATCAAGCCTGAAGTGCCACGGCACAGAAATCCATCAAACTATTTGGGTATATATTCAATCGCGATATACAATGTTGGGCTATCGTCCCAGTAGCTTTTCCTGCTGATAACGAAAAATATCACAATCATTTGGTCAGCGATGGTCAGTGTTTGAGCAACCCCGTTAAAAAATACTTAAGTCACTTATAATCCCAATCATCCCAATCATCCCACATTCACAAAAATACATAAAAATACTTCAGTCATATTGGAAGCGGCGCTTCCGGTGCCCCAAGCAGAGAAGAGCCCAGCACTGGGCCCGCGATCCGTGGCTACGTCAAGGCGCCCAATTTGAAGATCTGCCGCAAGGGGAATGCCACGACGCTGGGCAAAAGCATCGCGACTTTTCCGCCTGAGTAGCCAACACATGGCAAGAAACGGATGCATCAATTGCCAGCGGCGAGGGAATTATACATATATATATATATATACATATACATGTGCATAGCTAATACTAGATGGTAATTATATCACATATGAAAGAGGAGGTTAGCAATCGTAAAACAATGTTTTCATGTCTATTTGAGCAATAACTGACATAACTTACTTCTCCCCCAGTGCTCACTGGTACTGCTTCCAATTCCTCTAGGTATCAAGGCAATCTATGCCTGCATGAGCCACACCATCTACCAGAACTTAACTGCTCAACAATGGTTGAATTAGATTTCAACTGTCACATTTTCAAGAGGCTGTGCCCTCTGCAACTGCTGGATATTCAATGAATAAACAACAATCCTTGCATTTTTCGGATCCCTTCCCTTGAAAAACTCTTTGGATGGTAAACTGCTAGTCTCCAATTGATGGCTTCCTTTATCCAATTGCAAGGCATTTACCATTTCCAATTTCCATTGCCAACTCTTCGCATGGTGCCTCCGCTTCGCCGAAACGCCCAGAGGACGACCAACAATGTTGGCTGCCAGGATCTTCAGCGCTGATCTAATGGGATGTGGATGGAAGCGAACAAAGGTCGATGTAGATGTGGGTGTACACATGCATTTGTAAAGAATAGAGGATTATGTAATACTATCTGCATATGGTTATATAATATTATATAATATTATGTATGTACGGTTTGCGTATGTATGTGAAAGCTCAGGTCTGTACAATGAACAACACATGCCCTTCTTGATATTGTCATGCTTTCTTACAAGAGGGATGGGACCACATAGGAACATGCACTGGCCCCTTTGGATTGTTCTCAGCTCGTGTTCCTTCATGAGAAGCTAAGCCAAAACTGCAAGTTTCAGCACCAGAATGCGGAAATTGGACAGCTCCAACCCAGCCTGTGCCTTCCCTTCAGTCCATGGGCAATCTGAGAGGTTTGGATTTAATGCTTGCCCTTGCACCACAACTTTGGATGGGCTGTGATGTTGGCAGCCCATGCTGGGCATAGGCCAGTGACAGCTCATTCACATTCCCATGACACCATGCATGACCATGTGTAACACAACATTTCCACCTCGATTCAAATGGTGAAACCACCCAAATTCACCTAAGCTGGGATAAACCCATCCCCACTGATCAACCATTTGGATCCATTTGGGGGGTAATTACCAATATTACTACAATTACAAATCATCCCAAAGAGAGGTATGCCCAACAATAAACCACTATTGGGGATGGTTTATGGTTGACTCCGGCATTGAAAACATATCAAGCACCATATACCACCATATGATAACATGCAAATGTTGTTTTGGAAACTTTGGCCGATCCTGTGTGCACTGCTGCCATCTGGCAGACAAACACTCGAACTACATCCGCTCCACTTGAAACCACTCCCTGAGCTTGCAAAAACCACCATTGGTTACTGGAGGAATTCAAACTACCAATCAAGGTCAACCACTGATTGAACATGATTGAATGGGTTTGGAAGCCCAGGGCACTTGCAAGTGGATGCCCTGTTGGTTGCCGAACATGCTTAGCCTGTTCTGCTTGTAAGTGAACTCATTCATGGGGGAATCCAGAAGTAAACTGACTGGCCCACCAAAAGGGCACGGTCAATACTGCAGCAGAACGAAACCTTTGGGAACCACGGCGGTATTCGCCGGTACCCAAAGACACAATTCCGATCTATAAGACAAAATCACTGCTCGGTGGTTGATCCTGTTGCACCGCGGCACCGGGGGATCATGATAGCCAGCGGCGCAAATCTTCCCATTTTTCTTCAAAATGGCGCTTGCCAAAACATGCTCAAACCAGCCACCAAATGACACTTAAGAGAAGGATTGCATTGGCAACTCCAAATCCCAACTTCATATGGAATTCCAGGCTATGATGGAATGTTGCCGAGGGTGCGCCAGCATATATATGAGCATGTGCTGGAAAATGGAAGCAATTGATGGTAACAACATGTCATCCGATTTATTATTTCCCTTGGGCATATAGATTAGTGATGGTTCGGATTACGATTCATTTCTTGGAACACCAAAAGTGATTCTTAATCTCACCCTCAGTTTCTATCACGAATGAAGCACCAGCAGCAATCCAACTCACCGCAACAAGCGCTTCACTCAGCTGCACCGGGCGGTGGCTTCACACCGCTGTTCGCCTCCTCAGTTGTTTCGTGCACAGCTCTCTCCAGGTCCCCGTTCTCCATGGCCGCCATTAACCTGGGCCCCGGGCGCTTGGCTTATCACCGGCTGCAGGGGTAAAGGGAAGACTTGGGGTTGGGATGGTTGGACTAGGTTAGAAGATAGTTGGGATATGCTGGGATTCAAACCCCCCTCCAAAGGCGATCCCCCCGTAATAAGGGCTTGTGAAAGGCGAATCTTTACCACCAACCACTCAGGTTGGCTTGTTCACCATCTATTTTCTTGAATGGGAGGGTTGGTTGAATCCCCATGCTATTTCCTAGGTGCTTTGGATGTTCAACTGATGGATGCAATGGGTCTAATGTGGTAAAATGCTCAAACAAATATATATATATATAAAACTCAAGTGAGTATGGTTTCAAATATTTTATAATAGCGCAAGTAATCAAAGAAGTCATGGTAAGGGGCGCTTTATGCCTTGGTCTGCCAGATTATTACTAGCTTTGGGAAACTATATATATATATTTATATTTATATGTTATTTATATATGTTCTTATATATATATATTTATATACAAATAAATTAGTATTTTCTAAATGCCTGCTAAATGGATGCGCATCCCATCCAGTGGATATTCACTGTGGGTAGGTCATGCCATATAATCTTTGAATTATTATTGCTTTGGATTATCATTAACATATTTGTAGATATTTGTAGCTAAGCTAAAAAAATCACTTCTGCTAGTTACCGGTTGCCATTCTTGTGATGATCCGCTGCTTCGGTGGCCCCAGGAAACCCCACTGATTTGTGATTGTCCAAATCTAAACCCGCGGATCATCGCTCCCTTAAGGAAAGGACAATAAGAGACATAAACAGACATTAACACATTAACAAACGAAGAAACATATTTGGACACCACAATCCAACATGAAGTTTTCCTGGCTTCCTGCAACATCATCTGACAAAGCCCTCAGGACTTTGTAGGCCATTGATGGGCGTGCAGGTCACCAATAGTCACCAAGCCATGCAAAAAGGACCAGGATTTCCACATGTTCTTAACTTGCGGGAAGGTTTTTACAGGAAATTCCTGTTTTGAAGCTCATTTGAGCTGACTAATAAAACTGGAGGAAATCAGCCAGGAAACAAGTTTCCCACATCCAGCTGTAGTTTCTTCATGTTCGCTTCGGATCTTCCCCTGGGCAAAGGAACGATCGCCGTCTCAGAATGGAAAAGTGTTGGCTCGTATCCGGCGAGAAAAACAAGAGCAGTTGGAAGGATCCTTTCAAAAGAATATATAGTATATATATATATATCAAATACATACACACACACACATATATATATATATATATAGACATAAAGTATGTGTGTATATATATATATGTATATAGAGAAACATTTCGTATATTTTAATACAGTCATGGAATCTGGCTCAATAGAATGGTCCACCAAGCTGAAGAAAGGTGATTTGGTATCCCCCCCAGTATGATATAACCGTCATCTACAGTCGTTTTTCTTTCAAAAAAACACAGTTCAAAACGGAGTAACAGCCCTCCAATCTGGGAGGTTTCATCACTTAAAAACGTGATATAATTAATGTGGTTTCTTCTGTATAATACAGGGTGGATGTGATACAGATACCCCCAAAAAAATTGAAAGGTGTAGAACCATCGATTTCTCATGTCAAATGGAAACATCTTGTTCCACGCTTGATAAATCAGGTTCATGCCATGCCACCAAAATGACGCAACGACTTAGACAAATCCATGGTAAATCTATGTAAACTGCGTGCAAAGCATGTGGTTTTTCACGAGATTCACGAGCGCGTACAACTGGGTATGAGCATCGTATCAAAGCCATTTTTCACCCACCGGTCGATCCAGTCGCTTGATCTCTTCCAACGCTTTCTTCAGCTGACCTCAGTCAATGACTGGTTGACGCATCCTATTCTCCTCCATGAACCAACATGGCCAATAGTCACAGGGAACCTGACCCCCAAATTAGGAAACCATAAGCAAATATAAAACTAATCTATGTAAATATACATTACATAGATATAAATACATGATGTTGAGGCTGAGGTGTTCATCTGCCCAGCTTGAAGATGTTTGTGGATATTTGGTTCTTGATCCACACCCAAGTATTTGAATGTATTTGGGCATGGCAGCCTTGGCCCCTCCGTCTTTCACCAGAGGGCCCACTGCACTGCTGAAACCATCTCGGAACAACGAGCACTAAAACAAACAATACAACTGCTGACCTGGAATAAACCAGTCAGAGAAACAAGGAGGAGAAACATTATCATCAACACAATCAAATCATCTTCCTACAGCTAGAGCCCCTCTCCCTTAAGTTCATATACCATCACATCATAAGATCATTAAGCAATCAAATCAGGGTGAAGGGTGATGATATAAATTTAGAGGTCCTACTTTAAAATGAATATGGCAAAATCATGATGAAGTCGTGATGGAATTGATGTATATTGATGTGATGATATAATAGACTTTATCATTTTTTATGAACCGACATAATTAATGTATGAAATGATGATGATATGTGTTCTTAATGAATGTATGGTGTGATGGCGCGATGGGATGATATGAATTAAGGGGGGCCCTTCTGGTTCCTACAGCAATGACGTCTGGGGTTTCCCCATAGAGATTCCTCGACAATGACTTCCAAATCTTATCTCATTCATTCATTCGTACTTTGCAAGATGAAAAAACATCAGAATCAGGTTCCAAATTGAAGAGAGAAAAAAACAAAAAACTGCAATATCAGTGTCAAAACTGCCCAAACTATACCAAGTTCCTGTGAAACGCATGGCACACACCACCAACACTGGTAATCTAAGCTGGTCGTGGACATTCATTTTGACATCCATTTGCAAATGATTCTCGTCTCAAAAATGGATTCCCCCCGTCATAGTATGTACCAATTGCCATGAGGCTGCCTTCAAAAAAAATCTATTGGGGAGTCAATGATCGTCGCAACGTTAGCCACCGGAACTATTCAAGACTGCCTGGGTCACCACCATCACTTCATTTGACATCCGTATGGCTGGCCCCTACCCATCCTGGAGTACATAAAGCATAGTTAGGATCAGAAAAGGCAACGGCTGTATCATACACAGGCTTGCAGAGGTACCTCGCAGGTTGATGTCTGCCTACTCATTACGAAACAAAAATTAGTGTTAGCTCTAGCCCCGGTACATGGTGAACCACTTCCCTACCATGTCCATGGCCGATCTCAGATGCCAGGCGCAAAAATGGTGGTCAAAATATTGCCCCATTCTTGGCAACAAGCATTTTCCACCAACCTACTCTGCCCGTCATGTCCCCGCTCAGTGGCCATTGTCTGCAGCCTCCACCAACAGAGCGGCCGCTTTCCTGGGCTGAGCTCTCATGTAAAGCAACCCCAAAAAATAAATAGAAAAGGGGGATACCTTGAACATATGGTTAAAAACATATCTATGCCTTTGTGACAATGGAAAAACCGGCGCAAACCATTTATGAATAAATATAGTTATAAATCTATATGCATGTATATATGTAGACATGTATATCTAAGTGTATATGTATATACCTAAATGTATATGTATATATAAATATTATATGAGGCAGGCTCTAAATTATTGTTAAGATGTGTCTTCCCTGGTAAGTTAGAACGTCCCCTATCGTTTTCCACTCCGTGGAACCTTTTGGTCTTAAAGTTGGAATAGGTCATTTCTTGTGCGCTTTGATTCACTTAGTTAGAACCAAAACCCCACTACTCGAGACGTAAACAAGTTTGCGAATCTGATTCATTAATTCTGTCACAACTTCCATGGTAAAATCATGTAAAAAAACTGCGTAAGGAAAGGCAGCGGAGAGTAAAAGGGAGAGGAAGAGCAAAGAAAGAGGCAAGGAAGAGGAAAGGAAGAGGAAAGGAAGAAGAAAGGAAGAAGAAAGGAAGAGGA
>BGPT01001585.1:19222-42750 GCA_003297045.1 Symbiodinium sp. clade C Y103
AGCAGCAGCAAACACTGCAGCAGCAGCCAACACTGCAGCAGCAGCCAACACTGCAGCAGCAGCCAACACTGCAGCAGCAGCCAACACTGCAGCAGCAGCAGCAGCAGTAGCAGCTTCAACTATAGCTTGCCTAGTCTCCGAATCCATGATTGGAGGATCGCCCAACATAATGACCTAACCTTGCAACATGNGCAGCAGCAGCAGCAGTAGCAGCTTCAACTATAGCTTGCCTAGTCTCCGAATCCATGATTGGAGGATCGCCCAACATAATGACCTAACCTTGCAACATGGATACTGATGGTTAGAAAGGCTGTTGCAGTCTCAGTCAAATCCTGGTAAGATAAGGGGGTATCGTTGTTAGGACGTCCCCTATCGTTTTCCAAGCCAAATCCAAAAAAACACATCTGCAGTGAACGCTCCATATAAACTTAAATTACGATAATTTAGATCCCGGCTNTTTTCCAAGCCAAATCCAAAAAAACACATCTGCAGTGAACGCTCCATATAAACTTAAATTACGATAATTTAGATCCCGGCTCATATATATATATATATACATATATCCCTCCAATCTTCCTGCTGAAAACATTGAATCAGCAGTGTTCAAAACCCTCTGTCGTCTCTTTATACTTGTTGGTTGATAGGATTTCAAATTTCCCAGCTGCCATAATCCCTAATAAATATATATATATATATAAATCAGAATTCCATATGATCATCATTATATAATCAATCAACCATCATTTGTCCACTATATTCGCCCCACATTCCTGGATTTTCTCCCCCTCTAAATGGGTAAAAGTTCGAATAAATGACGGTAAATAAGCCATCAATCAATAGGCTTTTTGAACAGTTTCTGATGACTAAATCCCAATTTGGGCTACTTAAATCCAAATGACATCCCATGATATCCCCTTTTGTTGGCGCTAAAAATCCTACCCTCTGGTATATTAACATAGACCCTGAGAATAGCTATTTTTAGAGGAAACTAATCTTCCAATCCCTATCTGCCAGGGTCTATGTTAATTTACCAGAGAACAACCGGCCGAGCCACGACTTCTGCTGCGCGTCCTGCTCCTGCCGCAGGCGCATGCAATCCTGTCGGATCTCGGCCATTTGCGCCTGGAGAGGTATCACGTGGTGGCAGCCTAGTGGGAAATGACATGAAATGACTGATTTTACGGCAGCCACAACCAAAACTTGAAAAAAGAATGAAGGCTTTAAACACATTGAAGAACGGGATTCATATGTTTTATGATTCAGTTGGGTTCCTTTTTTTGGTAACTGCGCACTGGAAAAACCGGGATGGTAAGATCTCGTGATGGTCGTGCCATGGCAGCCCCGATTTCGGGCCCGTTTTGGGGAGGATCTTCAACATCAAGTAACATGCACCAGATCCCCATGGCTAGAAAAGGGACTTTCAGAACTGGAAAAACATCCCAAATACGTGGGGCAAATCAATCAAAAAAATTGGAATACCTTCCAGCAAACTAACATAGATATGGAAAATCCATCGTTTGTGGATCATTTGCTACGCAAAAACACATGGATTTCCGTAGCGATAGTTCACTACATTTCACTACTTGCTGGAGTTCAGCTTGACAACAAGAGGCAAACGATGCCTATTCAGGCATTTCGGAGCAAAAACCAGCCCCCAATTTTGAAACTGAACTAATTAGCCCTAGCTAGCTCAAACAAGGGGATGCACATGGGTACACCCACTTCTTTGCCACCCACGGCTCGCCCCAGCACTTTTTGGAACACTTTGGCAGGTGCGCTTATCGGCCTGAAGACGACGTGAATACGTGCGATCACTTGCGTGATCATCCAAGAGCAGAAGTGGGGCCGCATTGTGGTGGAAAACAGGTTGTCTCACTGCAAAGCCAGTGCAGTCAAACCTGGGAAATTCTCCCATGATATCACGATATATCATGCGCATGATTGAGGTTGAAAATCATGGCCAATTTGAATCTTAGACACCCGGCGGAAAGACGTATATTGTTCGCTAGTATGTATGTTGGCCAAAGGGCTCAAGTACTCAAACTTACTCAAAGTAGCAAACCACCCACCCAAGGCTATCCCACAAATATTGTCATTGATAACCCAACTCAATGTCCACGTGATATTCCCACTTGATGCTTGAACCCCCATTCAATGGTTGAAGTTAAGATCCCCATTTGATGGTTATAGTAACCACCAAGCACATAGACAAAAGTTAAATGTACCACTCTTAGCTACTATTTCAGTCGAATTCCACCAAATTCTATCCTCTTGGCACTATAAATGTTATAAATCCCATCTATATACAGCTGATGAATTCCCAATAAGCTGCTACTAGAATGGTACCCACCCAATAAAACAGAGCAATGGTTTACTGATATTTACTGATCCAGGGTTGACATTTCAGAAGGCTGATTTCCTCCCTGTCTCACGTGCCCACTTCCTAGCGGCATGGATCGCTCTGCTGACGTCAACGCGCATTTCAGCGAGACGCATCGAGCTCTCAGCCCTCAGCTTGACA
This sequence comes from Symbiodinium sp. clade C Y103, assembly GCA_003297045.1. Lineage (NCBI taxonomy): Eukaryota > Dinophyceae > Suessiales > Symbiodiniaceae > Cladocopium > Cladocopium sp. clade C. The sequence goes on from BGPT01001585.1 coordinate 21,744, forward strand.
GTGGGACTCACTGTCGTACATGGACGCCCTTTTTTCCTAAGGAAACCAGAGAGATGCTGGCCCTTCAAATCACTATCAGTTGGACAAGATGATTCGACTATTGTTAATTACGGCATCTATGACACTCATATATAATTCTCGGAAGACTCTCCAAATGTTTCTACCAATATCAACATGAAGATATTATCGCGATCATCTGGTCTGAGAGGTTTCAATGCCCTCAGATATCTCAGCCATCTGGGATCATTATCCCAGTCTCAGGGCGGAAGATAAACACTGTTTGAAACCTGACTTGAAGAAAACCAGCCTGTAATGCATGATATTTCCACTTGTTCGTTACATCAAGAGTTAAGTTTTATATTACCATCCTTGTTAGTTGCTTAAAACTTCCCAGAAACAAGATTGGTTCAAAATTATTGACCCAAAACTTGGATGGTTCAATACAATGGTTAATTTTTATGGCCCCTTAGTGTCCAATCTGTAAGCCATAGCTATGCAATGCTACATATATCATCATCATCATCATCATCATCATCATCATCATCATCACCATCACCATCATCATCACCATCATCATCACCATCATCATCATCATCACCACCACCACCACCACCATCACCATCACCATCACCATCATCATCACCATCATCATCACCATCATCACAATCATCACCATCATCACCATCATCACCATCACCATCATCATCATCATCATCATCACCATCATGATCACCATCATCACCATCATCACCATCATCACCATCATCACCATCATCACCATCATCATCATCATCATCATCATCATCATCATCATCGTCATATATCCACATCCTTCAAACCACCATCGATGTAATGGATGTGCGCATCATTGTAAATAGTTGTAAATGAGTCGCCATGTCAGTGTGGGTCAGTTCGGTCACCTTAGGTGACTTCCTCACCCAGCGATCCGTTTGTAGAACTTTGAGTGGTGAGCAGTGTGCAAGTGGGATATGATGTATTATGATGTTGGCAAATATGAACAAATAACTATTAATATCAACACTACATCCTTCAAGCGCCCTGATCTCAAATCCACCCCCAAAAAAATTGGCGCTGATATCCATCAGCCATCAGGGAATGAGCTGCTCTGGAGGAAAACATGTAATGCCGCAAGGCCTGACTTCTTCCCCATGGTGTCGCAAACAATATCAAACAATCTATCTTTGTTGGGTACAATTTCCCACCCTTCAATTCTTAGGTTTGCTGATTCAGTTCGACATATTCATACCACCTTTTTGCATGGCTTTCTTGACCCTGCTCAGTTCAACGGGGATGCACTGATGCATCAGGCGCTAGGTCTGCTAGGTGGGTGTGGGTCAGCTCTCTCAATGGTGAACATCCCATCTCCATCGGTAGAAGACTTGAATGAACATGGTACGCCCCTGTTGTTTCATCTGTTTTCTTTATAGTTGGTCGTGGCCATACCCTGTTTCCATGTCCTTTTGCTTAGCCTGGTAACCGTATGTGTCCGTTTTTGCTTTGACCCACACCCATTTGACTCAGGGAGTGCTATGTTCCAGGCTTGCCGGCTTGCCCACGCAATCCAAAATCTCTGGCTTCCATGTGTCTGGCTGTCCCACTACCCCATGGATAGATTGGGTGATTGATGTATAAATGATTCCCTGCCCCTAAAAAAGAATCATTAGCTCCAGGGAGCACAACTCCTGCCCCTGAGTCGCCAGTGTGAAACGTGATCCCCGCACGTCATCAGTCAGCACCGTCCGGGGTGGGGGTCGCCGGGGTCGTTGAAGCTGCGGCAGCATTCTCGGCTCTTATCTTTGCCGCACTCTGCATATGCCTGCAGCGGCTGGTTGAAAGAGAGCCCAGCTGGAAGAAATTGGAAAAACACGAAATGCCGGCATTTGACCACTTGGGAAAAATAGTGCATCATGGCCAACACTCACTGCACAATGGTTGGCTTCTGTGACTGTCCCAAGATCGTATCCGGTTAGGCACGGTTAGGTGTTTGCAGTCGATATTCGGCACAAATATCTACAGCAACCGTTGCGCGAGATGCCTTGGTTCATGCATAAATGAATACATACATACATATTATATATATATATACATGTTAAAACTAAATATAAAGTTACATATACACACACAGAACATGTTCCATAATTATACAACCATTGTTGCGAAGCAGTTGCGATTGCTTCGATGGTCATGCCAATTAGCCACCTATAGCCACCTGTTTCAGATACAATGAGGCCAACATCTCCATGAGTGACTGACCGACCTTCACGGAAGTGGACAGCATTTCCAGTTTGTTCAGGCTAAGAAATTGCGTTGGAACAACGGAATGTGGTCATTGCTCTAACATGTAACATGGGGAGACTATGTGAACCAGTCAAGGCTTCCAAAAAGCGCGAATATATCCCATAGACGGTTCACAAGTGCCATTGCAGGAAAGTCAACACTGGGTTGTCCTCATTTTGCTATGCCCACCCAGAATCAAATGCAATCTGAATCTGGACCCACTCGCACTTCAATATACCTGTGTCTTGCCCTCCAAACATGTCTAAGAAATGTCGCCCGCGCCGTCGTGGCCTGTAACTGGAATGCGCAAAAACATCTTGGACACTCTTCGTCAGCGAAATGGAATCATCCGGTCCCGGCCCCAAGGTTCTGAGAATCTCGTCGAACAACACCTCCACCTGCGCTAAGGGCTACAGCGGCGTGTTGTTTTTTCCATGTCCGTGCCCAAAATTGCCAGTTCCCAAAGGGGAAAAATTACCACAATCAAACATGGTAATGGAAAATCACCATGCTTGAAAAATATAAATATCGTGAATCAGCAAGGTTTCCACCAGTTTCCATCATGTACATTCATTTGCCATCTCAGACCATCTCTAACTTTAAAGGCTTGCGCCTTGGTCTCCAAACGCCAAATGTCCAAGGCTTTGGCTCCACCACGTAAACGTGCTGCACCCTCTATGAACTCTTTTAAGGTGATTTGCCCATCGCCTCAGAGATACCATCGAAGATTTTGGAGAAGTAACGTATCAAAGATATATCAAGTTTCACATCCATAATTGGCACACGAAGATTTTTTCCACCACCTGCCAAATGAGGGCCTCTATGGGCCTCTAGATTTTAATGATAGATTGCTTCACCTCCTCTCCTCCTTGTCCTTCTCATCCTCCTCGTCGTCCTCCTCCGCCTGTATCCGCCTCTAATATGCCTCCTCCTCCTCCAGACCCTATCGGGCCCTATCGCCAGCTCGCACAATCTTTGGGCCTTGCCAGACCCAAATAGAATGACGACCCGGCACCCGAATTGAATGGCACAGAACAGCGAGCTCACGGGCTCCTGAACACTATGCCAGATATAATTGTCAAACAGACTGCCAGATGAAATCGCAGACCAAATGAAATGGTCAAATCGACTGCCAGAAATTGCCAGAAATACCAAGTAGAAAGTCAGAAGATGTGCCAGACAGAATGCCTAATAATATGTCAAACAACATGTCGTAGAATGCCGGATAAATGTCAGAGATGAAATGTCGGAACATATGACAGGTAGAATGTCAGAACATATGCCAGATGAATTGTCAGAATACATGTATGTCAGTTCATAGGATCACTCGGTCGAAGAAGAGCAATTTAAACTATATGTTATTTTAATTACTGTATATGAGATTATATAAGTACAACATGCCCTTTTCGACGCAAACGCACAAAATGGGGACACCTGCTTGCAAAACATGGAAAACATGGTCAAGTCATTGTGTAAAGAGTTTCCGAAATACACACAAAACAGCAACAATTACCCACGTGCTATCCAAAAAGATGATTTCAGAAAGGGCATCAGCACCAAAACTTTGAGAGTTCAGCTTGAAAGCTGCCCCCCTCTGCACGCACCGTGTGTCCCCTTAATGCTGACCCTACAAAATCTGTGCCGTGGCGCCATTGTCCAGGAATTCAAACAAGCTGAGGAGGTCATGGTATTCCAGTTCAAGCTGACTCATCCAAAACTTGAGTTTGGGCGACTTCACCAGCTTTGCAAACCTCAAAATGGACATCTTTGACGAGACATCAGGGTGAGGGAACCATAAGGAACCCAAAATCTCTGGAGGCAATCCTAGGAGACAACAACCCTGGAGAATGTGATTTGCATGCTAGACCAACGCCCACTTCTGAAGTTTCTGCTTTAATGACTTTCATGTGTCAAGACATTCCTGGCCATCGCAAATAATAGAGCCCAAGCCTTACACGACTATGGAATTCAATGGAATCTCTTGATGGGCACAATTGACAGCAACGTTTCCTTGCAGGCTTCGTGAACCATAAGTTGAAAAAATGGACGGCCACAGAAACAGCTCCCAACTTCAGCAGCCCACCTCCCTTTTGGTCCTGCTTGTGGGCCCTTTGAGCCCATCAGTACCACGCTTGACGGGGGATGCCAGGAATGTTTCTCCATCCTCCAGCGTGAGTTCCAGCATGGCCGTGAAGGCCCTTTCCTTGGCCACCAGGAAGCGCCAGGCTCGAAGTAAAGCCTTCTGGGCCCAGATCTCCCTTGAAGCTAACCACCTCACTAGCAAGCTTTCTGATCTGGCCACCCGCTTTATGGGAGTCCACTGAACCTGAGGGGTGGATGGCAACGGCGTCGCCGGCGTCGCCGGCACACTGGAGGCGGCCAAAGACTGCTGGGCCGTCGCTGCAATGAGCAGCTGGGCATCGCTGTGGATGGCAGCCGCAGCAATGTGGTGCAAGCGCTGTTTCTGGGGCCGAAGCCAACCAAAGATGAACCATGCCGCCATGACGCTGCGCAACAGCCACATCTGGTACTGTTGAAGCAGCTGCAGGCAATCCGTCACCTTGGTAATGAGCATCAAATGCCGCTCACGGAGCCACACAGGCCTGGGCCGCTCTGTGCCAGTGCAAAGTCGCTGCCAGGCGCGCCAAGCTCGGCTGAGGCATTGGCGGCTTTTGGACTTGGGCAGGAGATATCCACCAAGCAATGCTTGCTCCTGCCTTTGGGTCAAATATCTTAGGTGCTCACGTCGCCAAGATTGCCATTGAAGCCAGCAGGCACGTAGAATCGCAGATCCTTTGAACATGGCGCCAAAGTTTGCTTGCAAAGTTGCAGTGCTCTGGCGCAAGTCTTCACTTCTTTCCCGTAGCATCTCTGCTACACGCTGCAGTTCCGCATCCCTCCCTGTCTGCTTTTCCACAGCCGGATGCACTGCAACCTCCAGTGCCATGGCCCTCTGAGACCGCGCAACAAAAGCATGTTCAGCTTGCCGCGCCCAAGCTGCGAAAACTCGCCGTTGTAGCTTTTCCTTTTGTGTCCGACCCTGGCGATGGGATAGCAACCCTTCTGCCACCGTCAGCTTTTGCCGAAGACCTTCACCCCGCTGCCGCCGTTGTTCCTCCGCCTCCGCCAAGGCTCGCAACTGCGCCGCGGAGTGCCGAGCCTGCTTTTGGCGTTGCAGGTGCAACCACCAGCGACCCACCATGCCTTCAAGCAGAAGCTGATCTGCGCGCAATTCTCTTCGCAGAACCAGCGCTTGCGGTGTAAAATCCCGGACTTGCATTGAGCTGATCCAAGCCCTGAATGCCATGCCTTGCAAAAAACCTTCAGCATGCTGTCGCAAACTGCGCCCCAGGCACTGGAGTTGCCCCAGCTTGGAATTCTCCCGGGCAGCTGTGGAGAACCGTGGCCTGTCCTGCAGCTGCTGCAGCCGCAGGTTGCTCTGCCGCAGCACCTGCGACAACCTCTGTTGCGCACCCTGCAAGGCGTCCAATGCATGCGACAGGCGCCTAGGTATGGTGGAAGGGCTGGCATGGTCCATGGCGCCATGGAAGCATCGCTCAAGGTGTGAATCCCAGGGATGGAGGGATATTTGGGAGGAAACGTGTATGGCTCGATGCCCTAATGGTGCAAAAACTTGGAGATGCCGTGGTACCCGTGGCGTTCCTTTATTCTTGCCTTCAACTCACCCAGTCATGACAGGCATCACCCAAAGCCTAATTGTTCCGGTGTCCTTGGTTTTCTCGTAGCTACGAAGGCTCGCAGTTGTTCTTCCAAGTTGCTCGGATTTTCAGCTGCCAAATGTGGATGACTTTGGGTACTGCAGACCCCTACTACACTGTCTGGTCCTAGTGGAAGAATTCATTGGGATTCGGCAACGGATGTTGCACAGTTGTATCACAACATCATGATCTACTGATGCGACCTTGGACCTGACCAGGAGTCAAGCTCGTGTGAAACTAATAAATTCTGGTGAGCCAAAGAGCAGAAGCCCAAGGGAACGAAAAGCTTGAGACCCTTACGAAACTACGATGATTCACCAATCCGAATCAACCGAGTTGCTTTTGTTTTTGCATTGGCCCAACTATAAGACAATCGTCTTGGAAGCTTGGAACGCAAGAAATGTGCTCACACTCCAGACATGGAAGAACCGTAACTTTGAAAGACCTTTGCGAAGGACAAATCAGTGACCAATCTCTGACCTCCTCAACAGTGCTGTGGCTCCATCAACATCCCCAGCTTAGCAGGGTAAGTCCACTACAGACATGTATAGACCCCGAAAATCACCCATCTCCATGTAGGAAAATCGTCTTCCTACGAGGTCCATGTTAGTTGGAGGGAGTGCACCCTCTCGGAAATAAACATTGATATGGAAAAATAGGTGTTGCCTCGGGAGTGATCTTCAAATCGTATAAATATGGTGATTTGTTTGTCATATATATGTTGATGTGCTAGACTGATTCATTCCTGTGGTTGGTTCCCAAAACATCCATCTATGATTGTTTGTGTTTTCCATATCAATGTTGATTTCCATATGGCTATGAGTCAAAACCCTGGTAGCTTCTGTTCACCCCAAAATAGCTGGGATTCATGGATGTTCATCCCATGAAAATTGATAAATTCATAGGTTTTGACCCATCCCCACATGGTTCAACCGGTGTCAACTGGTCTTCATTCCTTTCAGGCCACTCCTCCAGATTAATAGCTCCATCGCCTGCGATGAGGGGAGGAGACTTTACACCCTCTGCCAATGGGCACAAAAGACGATCACCCATTTGTATCAGCCGTAGCTATATATGCTTGTATTATCTTGTATTGATATGATATGTATCTAATTGAAAATTGCGAGTTGCCATTTTCCAGATTGAATGGCAAGTGGGTATTCCTCCAATCTGGGATACGTATGCGCAAATGAATTATGTAAATATACCGATGACCCATCTCCACTGGGTCTGCCATGAAAATATCCCCAGCCTGAGGCATCCATCGTCTGAAATAATTTCTTCACCTTCCTGGTGTACACCGCTGCATCCTTCTGTTTCCTGTGCCGCAGGATGTGGCATCTGGGGCCAGTGGGTTCGGATCTCTCCAAGAGGAAACAACAATAGAGAAGCTGCGAAAGACCTCAGGCTCTCAGTTGTAGTGTCGCCTCCTCTGGGTCGCTTGTCCATGAAACTCCCAGCCACACCAAAAAACAGAAATCTGCATGCGAAAGAGTGGCTGCTTGAAGGCTAGATCTTCATCGGAACTCGCAGTTTTCATTGTCTGCTGGACAAAAACTGCGTTAACTACCTGAGCTTGAAAAAATGTCAGCCGTGGCATGGTCTCATTGAGGTTGAAGTCATGTTTGACACAGCACAAATGGAAGGGTTTGGAAAGAAACCATATGGTGAGACCAGCACTGGGATGCATTTGGCCAACAAGGAGTCAGTTTCAACTTGTTTGCCTGAGAACCTTAGACTCAAGTGAATCCCAATGAGTCCAACTCTTCTCTTGGAAAACGCAGAGAAATTACTCTCATGTGCCCTCTGGGCTGATCCTCCCAGGCGGGGATTGGTCAAAGATGCTGGTGCAATATGTGCAACTGTAACTTTACTCACAAGACTGGTCGGTTTTAGTATCAAACCATGTTGACCTATCTTAAACCATCCATGTTTGGGGTGGTCAATAATATTCAATACTGCTGATCCATACCTCTCGGTAGGCACATCGCCATCCCTTTGCCACCCCCGAAGGCGAGAAGCGTTGAGCACAGCAAAGCCCAAAACACCTGAGCCAGGCTGAGTCGTATCAAAGGTGACACCATTGTTGGAGGTAAGCAACATGTCTCATGCCATGTGCCTATAGCTTGTACATTTTGTATCATTGGCTAAGGTTCGCCACAAGTATTATCTTGATTAGCGGTTGTTGGTGGTTCATAAGCCCCGCCTTAAAAGGAATCCTTGTTACTCCAGGGGGTTCACCCTTTGAAGGGTTGGATCCCCACGATAGCAGCAACTTGCCTTCAACGTATCTAACATATCAAAAAGTGCCACATGATTGTTCATGAGTATATATGGCAATCTAAGTCTATAATCTTCATGGAGATCATCGTAGAATGTGAAATTGGACCAGCCTCTAAAGCCTGACGACCTGGGAAGGAATTCATCAACTGGAGCCGGTGCAGCCTCCGGAATCTCCAATTTTTGTGCCAGGGCACATCGATAGAGCAGGAAGAACACTGAAAACCTGGGTTTCAAAGTAGCAGTGTTCAAGCCAAACATCGGCAAAATGTGGAACAAACAAAAATACTCAATGGATCTCAATGGCTTGGCTGTAAGTTTTAGAGAAATCCACAGGAAACAATAGTCTTTTACATGTTTTACCACCAAAGGGAGGTTCCTGCAGATTTTCATTCCAGGAGACACGTGTTCAACGCATGTAAACTAGTTTTTTGACGGTTCCACTGATGCAGTTGGTGTCCCATCCTATTTTTAGTGTCTCTATGGCCTATCCCATCCTCTTATGGTCTGAAAATGCTGACGACTACTAGTGTCGTACAAGCACGTGGTTGTTTCTTCATGGTCATTGGTTGCTTTAAAAATTTGGTATAGCTCATTATGGTTGAGCGGAGAAAAATGGATTGCTGAATGAACAAAAAATGCTACTTTTCAAAATTGGGCATCCCAAAAATCGATAAACATGGATGGCTATAGTACCCAAATCTGCGGTCTGCAGGGTCTGGCTCAATTTGAGCCATACCCAAATGTGCCGTGATCAAAATATGGCATATGGACGATGTTCGTCCATCCCATATTGGGAATCCTTATGTTGAGCATATCAACCCCCTGTGTCTCCTGTTAATGGTTTGATGAGGTCTGATGACCATCCCCCCAATATAGGTTTATCTAATCCAACTTTTCAGCATATCACAATATCGCCCAAGAAAACACAATCTACCGTAAAGCCTTATTTTTGCTAGTTGAATCTCCAAACATATTCCATTTCAACTATCCCAGGTACCCAATTGTAGATGTTTATTCCAGTTTCTCCCTGCTTATCCCAATAATATCCATCGTAAATTGATCATATCTAAATGGGTCTGTCTGAAAATGGGCTATACCTTCTAAATGGCCATTTCGTGGGGAAAATGATGACGAACCAATGGATGTAGAGGTCCTATAGTTTCAAACAAACCTAAATGTGGGTGTGGGTCAGAATTGGGCCTGAAATTGGATGTGAAATACTAAACATAGACTTAGACTGAAATCTATGGGTCCAAAATTTCGACCCACACCCATAGCTGGGTAAATTATATATAATGATTCACCATGGAAACCTTAGTAACCATTATTCCAGTGAGGTCGCAGTGAGGTCGTTATAATTTACCCAGATATATTCATTCCAGTTGAGCATTGCCAAATATCCCCAGGATGTCCCAAGGCATCCAAGGCACCATTCGCTGATTGCCTCCACCACCGCACGGCAGGGAGGTGCCCAGTTGGCGAAGAGAATTTCCTCGGAAAAAAAAAACGAAAAAAATAGGTAGGTCATGGGGATTTTAGCAACAAAAACAGGGGATTCAACTGATTTAGCTGATTTAACTAACAAAAGCTTGGATTTTACCGGGAAAACTTGGATCTACATGATGATCAATGGACTGGTTTAAGGGAAAATCTACAAGAAAACCATGACTTTTGACCGCAAAGTACGAGTACATTATATAATTTCCTCGGAGCTCAGAACCCCCCAAAAAAAAAAGAATTTAAGCAACCAACCATGAAGTTGAAAACCCACCAAAAATTGGGATTTAACATGCTTTAACTAACAAACCATAGGGATTTAACCAACAGACAGTGGGGATCTAACCAACTATGTTATGAGGATGTAATGGAACATGACCAACAATATGGGGCCACCCTATTTTCAAACAAACCCATATGGGTATGTAACAAAAATGGGGAGCACCGTGGGACACCCTAAATGGATCCTGAGAGGTGATAGAAGCGAACCAAGAATGCCGTAAGACATTCGTGTTTTACCGACGCATTGTGGCCATGGAATCGGGTAGTGAGTCACATAGGTGATATATCTAAATATAATAGAACTCCGTTATGTACCTGGTAAATATCAAGGCTTTAACCCCCCTAACATGGTAATGCAATCCGGAATCATGGAAAGAATCGGCTCATATAACCTTAGGAGTCCCCAATTCCTTGAGTGCACCCCTAGGACTGAGTTAGTTCACAACGGCAAAATAAGGCAAACAAGCACGTACGATTCCTAGGTCACCCAAGTTTGGCAGTTGGGGACCAACCCTGGCAGTAGCCATTGAACCCTTGGCAACAACTGGCGACAGGAACCAGGTCCAAGATGAAGCATCAAAGGATCTTTCCAAGAATATTTCGTGTGCTTCTGGGATCATCTATCTACCTATCCAATCCAACCCAAACCAATCCAATCCAATCAATCCAATCGAATCTAATCCAACTATGCACATCGCTCGGTCTTCTCTTTTCTTGTCGCGCCTTATCATCTGACCTGCTGCTTTTTTTGGTGTCCACTTGGCTCCAAGGGCTCCCCCACTCTAACCCCCCAACCATACCTGCGGGCTTCAAACATCGAAAGGAATGTCCGTGTAAAAGTGCCGTAGTATTGAAAGACCTGGCCATGAGCTGAGGTTGGAATAGCTTTGCAAGCGTTCCATAGGAAAAAATGGGGGATGAAAGTGGGATCCACTAGAGTCACTAGAGTGATCCAATAGTAGTACTGGATCTCACCATACCTCGCCAACAACCATACAATCAGAAAAATACTTGTGTTCTGTGGCTTGCTCTGTCAATGTCGGCAGCTATCTGATGAACGACGAACTACATGAATTTCAATCTGTGGCTGCTGATCGTGCCAAGACTCTAGGCACTTGAATAATTCTCCCACTTCTCTGATTGAATTACGAATATTCCACTAATTCCCAAATAATGTGGTAAGCCCTATGCCTATAAGTATAATCAACTATCCCCAAAATGGTAGCTTCATTATTAGGTTGACCGCATTAATGCCATTCTTTTAATCGATTCCCTCTAAGCATCGTTTCTAGTGACATCCCTGACTGCAATGATCTCCTTCAGCTAGGTCATCACAAGCATGGTTGCCAACAATTGACAAATCCCCATAGATGTAAATGATATTGAATGATTATAAATGGTTTTGGTACCTGAAAGTCTCGGGACAACCCCAATTGTTCATGGTTTTATGCGGTCTTATCATCCTTTTCACCCCATTTGAATAGCCATCAATAGGGGTATCCAGCTGCTGGAATGATCATCAAAGGCCTCCAGTCTAAGGTCCAAAGGTTGCTCCGTGTCAGTGATGAAATCGCGCGCCAACGTGCTCACGATCATGCCCGCCACACACTGCAGAAATGTCAACCTTGGATTGGATGTTGATAAGTTGGTTTACAACCCCACTCATTAGGGTGTCTGCCAAATGTATCCATCGTATTCTAGACTTACTATGGTTACATAGTTATGTGCACACACACACACACACATATATATATATATATATGTGTAGAATTATATAGACCAACTTGTAGGTTCCGCACTTTGTGAAACTTGAACTGCCCAAGGCGAATTGAATTTAGAAGATAAATGAAAATAATTAAACCATTTTGAGGTTTCAAATCTTCAGTTCAGACTGTTCATCTGCCAATCATCGAAACTCGAACAACATGCCCACGATTGTCCACAACTCGGAAACTTCAACATGCCCAGTACCCTGCTGCAGCCTAGAAGCAAGCAGAACGTCCAAAAGAGCATGTCCATACCTTGATTGACGCAGCTGTCCCACCGTAACGACTCATGGCCTCTGGTTGCCACCTGCATTGGCCTAGGGCCTGGATTTGAATATATCCGGCTCCCTGGTGGGTTCGAAAAAGTTGAAGATTGGGAAGATTGGGAATCATCCCCCCAAATGTCCCGAAATGTCCTGCGGAACACAGGACCAGACATCTTTTCTAGAAAGTCCACCATTTATAGATGTCCCTTGGCTGCTGCTTGGTTGCTGGCGGCAAGGCATTTCAGAAGTAGCTGAAGGGAAGCCAAAACCTGACCAGGCGGACCAGGTGGACCACGAGGCTCCCCACAGAATGAGGATCTAAAATCTAAAGGAGCGGTTGGTATCAAGACATATCAAGATTACAAAGGCATTCATCATCATTCATCAATATCATGCAAATGACCCCTTGAATCATTGGATTGGTTCAAGGGGAAATCTACAGGAAACCATGGATTTTACCATCAAATATAGAGCTTTCCTGTAAAATTTCCCTTAAACCAATCCAGTGATTGAAATATGTCGATTATCGTGATCCATGTTGCCAATGCGGCGAGATAGTGTGAAATAATAAGGTCACTTTCATGCTGAGCCGATGTCATCCCTACAAGCGAGCTCTTCCTGTAGAAATGACAGGTCGCATCATTTGGGTTTGTCCCAACATGTGTGCAGGATACCGCGCATTTGTTGTGGGAAAGTGATGACAAATCATGACAAATCATTGGATTTTTGGGGCCCCCCAGGTTCAAACAAACCCATTTCTTGCACTGAGGCACATTTGACATGGTCACCATCCGAAGTGCCCTCGCCAGCTTTCCAATTCGTAGCAGTCGAAAGAGCACCTGGCGGGCTCCATCTACCAAGTGCGTTTTCAGGTGGCTTGATCTTAGGGTTGTTTCAGGGAAAGGGCTTACCATCCGGTAATCAAACATGGTTGGAAAATCAACATGTCATCTCATCACAATGCTTTGATTGGCGAATTCTCTAGCAATGGATGCACACCCCAATTTGCTGGATAAGGAAAATTGTCTACAAGTCAAGTGGATTTTCCAGCTCTGCTTGACTACCAGAGGCTCTTTTCACCCGTAGTCCTCGGGCCATCTCAGCCTGGAATATCCTAGATGCAACAACTTCGTTTCAACAATCGGAGGATTTCTTCTTCTGCAGTCATATCTCATCTGTATGTGTTCCCCTTGGGGAAACTGGTTGAAAGCTTTGTGTTGAGAGTAGGAAAGCTTCAAAACGAGCGGCTGGGTTGATGAACCCCGATGGAGTCGCTGCGAAAATGAAAAGCTCGAACAATGAGGCGATGGTCACCCCCAAATCCACCTCACGGACCAGCGCGACGGGAACATGTCAGGTGTTGAGTTACCCAAGTTTGAGATCACCGTGATCACCTATATCTCAGAATGTCTAAGGCCTACTTACCAAATGACCAAATGATAAGGTATCTGGGTCATCTGGGTCCAAACCTAAGATAAAAAAATAGTAAATATATGTTTTTCACATGTTCCCATGGATAATGCCAAGGTGCATAGTTCATACATACCTTGAAGAATCTTGGCCCCAAGACCAACAATCGAACTGTCACGTCCAGAGCAAAGAGAGCCGAGAAGATCAGGTCACCAACCGAAATAACCTGCTCCTCAGTGTGGCTGTGCTCATCCTATGAAATGGAAATGATTTGGCCTTCACAAGGTGGGGAAGAACATGGCCTAAGTCGTCGCATATTTTTTTGTCTTCCTCTATGCATACTACATATATATATATATATACTATATATATATATGTACGTACGTACGTACGTAGGTAGGTAGGTAGGTATGTAGGTATGTATGTAGGCATGTAGGTATGTAGGTATGTATGTATGTCTGTATGTCTGTATGTCTGTATGCATGTATGCATTTAATATATATATATATATATAAGATGTATTCGATGGATAAACACAACACATATATGTATCTTACATACCCAGTTTCAGGATAAACCCACATAATCCCAAATACTTATCAGATGCACTGTGGGCAGGGTTGAGGGCTACAGAGATCGTCAATCCATTTTGGTCAGGGAGACTTGGGAGACTGTGCCAAATCTCTTGGATTTGCTGAATATAGATTCCCCAAGTAGTGGATTTCCCACTAGGAAACCACAGACAAAAATGACAAAAACGTAGAAATCATCTTCAGCAAATCCAGGATTAGTATGGAACCCCGCAGGAAACCAATGGCGGGCCATGCTGCAAGGGCGGGCCATGAAGCTTCGTCGATCATGGGCTCTGTGTAGAAGCCGATGGCGTATCCTTTGCAACAGGGAGCATTGGTCAGGGCATGCTATCTGTGAAGAATCACCCTTGATCTTCATAGTGGCTGATAAATGACTTCCTATGTTCTACTTGGCCCATTGCTCTGCAGCCTGGGTGTTTTTCAAATAGGGACGTGTTGTACACCTCAACTCTTCTGGTGGTAACCTGGAGTGGTTCTGATGTTGTGGGGCACAGTCGCCAGTAGAAAACAACATCTAATGCCTCCAGGAAGCTGATATGATTTTATTATATGGATACAATGAGACTCCTCCATGATCCATTCCTCTTCCGCAAACTGGACACCTCCCTTGCTGTCAATGTGAGTGGACGAATCCGGGGCCTCTGACCCTCACAACATACCCCATAGAAAAAAATGAAGCAGCAAAGTCATGGCACCAGTGGATCCAACATGCAGCCCACCTGTCATCCAGTCATCCAGTCTGGTTCAGATCACCCTGACCAATTGACCAACACAACTTCCTGACTGAAAATGGCTGTGGTTGGCTGATTTATGATTCATTGCATGTTTTTCAAAAACAACAACAACAACAACAACAACAACAACAACAACAACAACAACAACAACAACAACAACAACAACAAGGAGGATCCAGCTAAATCTTTCTCATCTATTCCCCGTGCCGCGGGCCGGCCACACCTGCCAAGTCCATCCAAGTCCATCCAAGTCCAACACCGAGCAACCGTTCATCGAGCCGTGGACCTGGAGCTCAAAAGCCATCCAAAGGACGTTGAACAGCAGGAACACGGTGATGGTCATTTCCTATGGCGATGGCACCGGGTCCCCGGGGTCGAGGTCGGCCGAAAAAAAGGCCGTTGTTTTCAGGGGGCAACGTTCGGCTGGTGTGAGAATCTCTCTTCATTGCTGGTGTGACATTTTGGGATACTTGTCTGCACTTTTTTACACGGCTAAACACTATCGAAGAGTTTTGGCTGCTGAAGGGGCTGGCTATCTGATCCAAATTATGAACGGGAAGTTGTTAACTCTTCCACGATGGGTACTGATTTGTAGGGATTGGAGGGTTATCCACCAGTACCGGGCTCCCTGACTTCCTAACCCGGCTTGAAGGTGCCTCATCTTGCCTTGAAAACTCTTAGGTTTCATCAGACCCCTGAAAACTACCAAGGCTCAAATGTGTTTGATTGCAAAAAACTCTGCAGCCGCTGGAATTTGGACCTGGGCTCTTGTCTCATGCCACTAGGACTAGCGGCCAAGATGAGTTGGAATTGAAAGTTTGATACACAGTGGGGTGGTTCGAAAAGTCTGAACAGGAGACTCAGGAGACATGAATAATTCAATGTAGGTAGCCTATCATGGCCTGGACCACGTCAATCCATGTCATGCGCAGATTAGGAACATATGATGGGCCTTAAAGTTTGTGCAACAATCAACAATTAATGACGAAATCCCTGGGTCTTTCTGGGGTATAGGATCTAAAACTCAGAATCATCCATTTGTTTTGTTATCGGATCAAACCAAGGCCATCCAGTCTTAGTTGTGGGTCCTCTCCCGTCATTCTCAGCCATCGCCATCGGTCATCCAAAGGTACAACGTTCTGTAGTCAACTTTTTCGATAAACTCGCTATCAATTCCTCCTTCACTCTTCCTGAGCCGCGTGTTGTCTTTTTCGGGGGTAGAGAATTCACTATAGGGACACAAACGCACTGTGAATCACAATGATGTGTATATTATATATATATATATACATGTGTGTGTGTTGTTGCATGTGCAGGAGACTTTGCATTTTTGTGTTGCCGACTCATGATACTCATGCTGAATCATGGTTCAAAGCGTGGCAACCCAAGATCCAAAGACCTCTTCTCTAAAACCTTATTTTTTCATTGGGTTGGTGCCATTTTCTTCACAGGAAAGCATGTGTTTTACCATTAAATCCATCAAGAATTGGGATCAAGCCTGTAAATTGTCCATCCAATCCTGCTCGATTTTCTGCTTGAGTTTGTTCATGAACTGCCCCGGCCCCCCGTTGACGTAAAAACAAATCTAAGCTGTGTGTCTGACCCGTGAGTTTGGCAATGGCATTGCCCACTGGGTGGAGGAAATCCTGTTTGTTCTCGGTCTTCTCCTCGTCACCCTCTGCCAACATATTGATGATGTCCTCGGCGCTTTATCTCGGATGTGGAAGGTGAGGCGCCACGTATTAAATACATGTCAAAGTGTTAAACCTGTTGGCCAGAAGCGTGTGATTGTCCAAAACTGTCCAAAGATTGTCCAGCCGTGCAACCTAAGATTACCTAAATTGCCCTTTTAGGCCTATGGCAGCCCCCAAAAAGGAACAATTAATTAGAAAAAAGAAATGGAGACTAAGACTTGAGCGAACAACTTTTCTATTTTTGAGTGGTTACTGAACTATACCTGTGGATATTTTTCCAAGTTTCGCTTGCCTGCACTTCTCGCAGGTTTTCACGATTCTTCATCAACAATGCTGTTGTAGAGGGTGACGCAGCAGCTTGATAGCTCATGCGCCTCTTCTTGGCAAATCCTGAAGCAAGGAGTATTTTGATGATATCATCTATATATCCCTGACAAATGAAAGTGGTTTGGGGATAAAATCATGGCATGCGTGGGATGCGCTTAGGGTGATTCGTCATGATTTCCCATGATTGTTTCAACAGCACCGAGCCGTTTGACTTGCAGCCCATGGCCGCAGCCGAAACCTCTAGCTGAGGGGTTTCCCAATGTTTGACGCCAGGCCAATCTTAGATATCCTTCACGGAAAAAAACTCATGTGTCTCTTTAACTCTATGTAAAACTATGTCACAAGTAGCTGTATATATCATATGATATTATATACATTCCCTGCATCCCTGCATAGCACTAAGAATAAGCCAATGATCTCAGCCAACCAAGGTTTTCCCAGCTACCCAGCAAGATAACTTGTCGAGGCGCCCCATTCGCCAGAATATTCCGAGTCATTTCCGAAGCTGCCCTGACCATGGCCAGTTTAGCTGTAAGTACCAGCAATGGATGATCTGGAGGTCCCGGAATACACCGGATTTCCGGGGCAACCAGCCGGCAACCAGCTATCTTGGTGCCCACCAGGGCGTCAGAATGTTTGAACTCGTACCTATAGTTAATATAACGTTACCACTATTTGTATATATATATATATTATACATATATCAACACAGTTTTAAATGTGCCCACCACGCCTATATCATCAACACTAACCAATCCTATGCCTATGTATTTGTTTCACATTGGGATATCGCTGGGTCAAGTGACGTTCGATTTCCAAGCGGTGCATGTTGCGGTCTTGGGTCAGGTCTCTGCAATCACTTGGGTAAAGGTCAAGTTTGGGGTCGCACCCAAGCAACCTGACATTTTATTTCTGCGCCATGAAACTCCAAGTCGGGGGCAAAGGTTTGGGGCCCCCAATTCTATCACTGTTGGAACACACAGCGCCATAGCTCTGACAAATTCAACGGAAAGTCAGCATGTTCAAGAAAAAGACGCTGCGCCAATCCAGAATCCACTACCACAAAGGAATCATCGCGAAACCAATGCATTTCAAATTCCAACATTTGCTGGTCAAATCCCACCATTTGTTGGTAAAATGCCTGCTTCGGTTGGAGCACCAAGGTAAATTCAATCTGTGTTGGTCAGTTCCCTATATTTGTTGGTCAAGACCCCATTCGTATTTTCTAAATTCCCACGTGTGTTGCTCCAATCCCTGAAATTTTGGTTGTTCAAATGCCCATATGGACCACGATCAATATTTAATACATAGCTCCTTGTGTATTATCGTTTTCACATAAAGATGCCTCGAATACTACTCTCCATTGCGGTAAATTCTTAGTTGTAGCTCATATCAAGTAGTCAAATCCAAATTTGTGCTCCCCAATTTCCTTCTGTTCCTCCTGTCTTGATCGTTTGATATAAGTGTATTATATATATATATATGTATGATGTTTATTTTTATCTATGGCTAAATAAAACAAGTTAAAATTATGTGAACTCCAAGTCAGTCCATGCTAGTCCCCATCATCCTTTCTGTTGATTAAAATCCCCTAGTTAAAATTCTCCCAAAGCCAACGCCTCATGGAGATCTTCCATTGGTTCGGTGTTGTCGGAGGCATGGAAGACTGACATGTCCTGGAGTCCATGCCTGACCCCTGAAAGGATGGGGAGGTATCTGGAAATCATCATTTACAATCTTGGTGAATCACAGTAAGTCAGCAAAATCTGGGGGGTATGAAACCAAAAGTTGGTGAATCGTGGATAGTCATGGCAGGGCAGCAAAATCTGAGGGTCATGATGAAAAGACCCGGAAGAAGCACTTTTCATCACCTGTCGCTCTATCTGCCTGATAAACAATGATGGTTTCACACCAAAACGAGCACAGAAAGTGAGGTGATGATTGATATGCGATCAGTTTCGGATGCAGCTAAGAATGAAGAACCATGTTGCTGTATTGGTAGGTAATGGATGGTAATGATAGGTACCATGATCAAATCTCAGCCGTCCCCAAGCATCGCACCTGCGTCTGGTCTTCGAATCCATCCCTGAAACCAACGGTTGAGTCCATGGAGCCCGTTCTCTTTGACATGAACTTGACCTCAGTGGACGGCCTTGAAATTTGGGCAACCTGAAACCAGGTACTTCAAAAAGTTGGGGAAATCAACGAAACATATGTTGACTTTCGATACCTGCATGGAGATGCTGGTTTACAATAATGCTACGAAAATGGGACATTGTGGAAAACAGATATAATATGATATAATACACATACAAATCTAAATCTATCAATATATCTATCATTATCTATCCATCTAGCCGTCCGCCCATCCTTACGTCCGCCCATTCATCCTGTCTATCCTGCCTATCCTGTCTATCCTGTCTATCGTGTCTGTCTATACTATCTTTAAAATCGAATCTTATCTAATGGTATCTACCCTAGCGTCATTACATCTTCTTAAATCCAATCTTGCCTAAGCTTGTCCAATCCAATTTACCCACTGGTAAACTAACATAGCCATTGGAAAATCAGCATCTTTAATAATTAGGTAATTAAATCAACTATAATCAACTATAAATCAATTACTATAAATATCTATAAATGGTCATGTCCAATAGCAAACTGTTAAATTACCAGAGGTATCCAGAGGTTCGTTGTTGGGTTCAACGGCACCGTGTTTTCCAACCCGAGAGATGGGCCCCGTGTCGTCGTCTGAGGCACCTTGGTCGGGCCTTTTGCGTCCAGTCTCGCCTGGAGAATCCGTGGCCCAGGGACGGAGCGACCCAACCGGGGTGCTCGTCATGGGGGGAATCCCCAATAGCTGGATGGTTTGGAATCGAAAATCCGAAAATCCTCAGATTTGGATGATTTAGGGCTACCTCTGAATCAATTGGAAACCTCTATTTCCCTCTGCTTGTTGGTGGTAAACCTATCAAGACTCCTTGCAAAACGACACGTTTCATCACATTTCGATAGGCGAAAAAAAGCATGTTGATGGCTTCAGGATCTATGTTCTACCGGCTTTAGAAACTTCAGCGATCTGCGTAATGTGGTAAACCCGATGCTAAACCACTGACTTACCTAAAATGGGTTGGATTTCAACTACCCGCTGGAAAAATAACATAGCTATTGACAATGGCAATTTATAGTTGATTTTCCCACTAAAAATTGTGATTTTCCATAGCTATGTTAGTTTACCAGAGGGTACCCCCAAATTCGGATTTCACCCGTTCCATGATTCATTCCAACCATCAAACCATGGCAAGGTGTGATTTCACTGCTGCCTGCAGCTCTTGAATCTCATAGCAATGCTGCACAATGACCTCGGACCGTCGGAGCACCCCCGGGTGTTTTGAGAGTCAAAAACGTTGAATCTTGCGGTCATGACTGAAAATTCTGGCTTCAAATTCCTGATTATATAAGTGAATCAACTTATCACAGTTCCATGTATATAGTTGTATGTGTGTGCATTTATGTACACAAATATAATGTATGTATATTATTTGTGTATATATATATATATATATACTCTACATGCAGGCACACAGACACCGTGCCGTCTGGTCACCTGGTTGATCAAGCCTTGGAAGGTATGGCTGGGGCCACCAAAACCTGAAGCGTCTGCACCGTCACAAGGAATTTCCGGAAAGTACATTGAAAATCACCCCATATGAATATGTAGAAATGTATGTGCACACACCAATATGATCTCTCTCTGTATGTATTTATGGACCGGATGTATGGATGTATGGGGGACAGTACTGCTGGGTGGGGTTCTCCCCACTCATATCGAACTATCTAGGTAGCGGTGTTATTCGGGAACTAAAACGTGGTATTCGGGAACTAAAACGTATTATTCGGGAACTACAACGTAATATTCGGGAACTAAAACGTAATATNATTCGGGAACTAAAACGTGGTATTCGGGAACTAAAACGTATTATTCGGGAACTACAACGTAATATTCGGGAACTAAAACGTAATATTCGGGAACCATATAATTCGGGAACTACACAGGGTGATTCGGAAACTACGACGGTATTATTCGGGAACTATGACAAGGCGATTCGGGAACTAATACGTATTATTCGGGAACTAA
>BGPT01001585.1:44023-78081 GCA_003297045.1 Symbiodinium sp. clade C Y103
AACCGGGGATTTTATAGTTCCTGAACCGGGGTTTCGTAGTTCCTGAACCGGGGATTCGTAGTTCCTGAACCCGGGATTCGTAGTTCCTGAACCGTAGTTCCTGAACCGTAGTTCCTGAACCGNGGATTCGTAGTTCCTGAACCCGGGATTCGTAGTTCCTGAACCGTAGTTCCTGAACCGTAGTTCCTGAACCGTGGTTAGTTCCTGAATCCGTTGACTATCAACTATCTAACCTTGACAAGGGAATGATGACAACCATCAGAACGTGGGGCCTATTCTGCAAAGATTTAATGATCCGCAAGGTCAACTTGGCTTTACTAATTAGTCTCCGGGATTGTATGAATTCTCACGTTTGCTTGGTCGCAAACCCACTCCCTTGGAAAATGGAAAAAAACATGCGCTTAAATATAAGTATATTACATGCTCATACGGACATTACATCACATCACATCACATTGCATCTAGTTAGCTCACGTTCCGTTACGTTGCATTGCATTGCATTACATGCATGCATACATACCATTACATACCCACAGGCTCAAGCCTCAAGCATGCAGTCACAAGCATACTAACATACATACAAAATGTATATAATGTATGTCTTTGTCTGGTCTTTGTACATATTGTTTCCGGTCCTTTGGACCATTATCCCGGCGCGGGTTGGGTGAGAAATTAACACTTATCCCAAGCCGCATCGACCCAACCCGGTGGTCTTCAGTGCCTGAAACGTTGATTTCAGCTGTATCAAAACGCTCCCTTACTTTGCCTGGAACCTCACCTAATGTTCCATGGCATCCATTGCCAGGTTAAAAAAAAACACTCCAACAAGAGCCATATCCAGCAGTTCGGAAATCAACTGCTACAATTACTGATTTCCATGTTCAACAAGTAAAGAATCTAGAAACATTGCACTAGCCTCACTTCAAGCACCAGGTCCACCCATGACTTGGGAGTCGTTCTGCGACTTTCCCAACCGGTTTTTTGTTTGCTTGGGGCCGGTTTCCCAAAAAACGGCCGCCTGTATATCCTGGATGCCGGAGACTGATCCTGGCCAGAGCCAGGCCACTCCCAGATCCATTTGTCATTTTATGATCAGTCAATACACTGGATTGGTTGACGGGAATTTCCCCATCAAGTCAAATGTAGGGGTTTCCTTTATGTTTTTCCTTAAGCCAATCCAATGATTAATGATAAATGACCGATCTATTGTTTTTTAATCAGCTATTATCCTAAGCATTTCGGATGCTTTTATTTCAATGAATCCCATTGTAGATGGTAAAATTTGCCCTCCTGTGAACTAACATCGACGTGGGAAACCCACAATTTCAAGATCATTTTCCTAGGGTTCTACCATGGGTTTTCCACATCTATGCTAGTTTACCCTAGGGCGTCATGTTTTCATACCCATTACTGGAATCACTTAATGGGCTTATACTCCACTTCGCGGGATAAATACCCTCTGGTTGTTTAACGGTGTGCGAACTGGAAAGAAACATCTTATAGGTAAATGATAATATATATATATATACACACATATAAATCAGCTATTTCTATGGCCATGGCTTCCATAGCTATGTTAGATATTTTGGCATCTATGACTGGACGAAGTTGTCATAATAATCTATCATATTTTGTATGATCAGCAAATATCATCATGTATGTTTAGGTTTATATGCCTTGTATGTGTGACGACAATAATCCTACAGTAATAGTAACAACAATAGCAACAATAAAATAATGGGTGATCCGGTGATACCCATTTATCATCATTTGTGATCAGTTGTCATACGTCAAAAAGAATTCTAGACTGAGCATTTCGGAGGTATGTGGAGCGACCAGCCCTGGATGGATACTCTCTGGTAGTTTAACAGTAACAACCATCTTTGAACATCTATCAACATTTACATTTATATATTCTCAAAAATGTGTGATTGGAATAATCCTAATGGCAGCAAAAACAACAATAATGACAATAATGCTTGATACCCATCTACTGCATCATAATTTATCATCTCTCCCGGAAAATTGGTCTGTAATGGGATTACACTCCACTCAATGGAATATACCCTCTGGCAATTTGTACGACAGTTTGCTATGGAAAACCACCATTTTAATGGGCAAATAGTCCCTGAATGTTTTCAATGGGTCATTTCCATAGCTACCTTGAAATTACCAGCAGTTTTCATCATTCATGATCAGTTATCATCTATTACTGGAATCATTTGTCATCTAGAACAGCAGTTCTGATGATCTATCATCTGTCATCATTTAAAAATCATTTATAGATCTGACTGTCACCATTTGCAGATCCATTTGGCATCATTTAGCCTCTTTTTCCATCATTATATTGATCAAGCTGGACTTCCTTATTCGGGGCTTCTACTAGCCGAAAATTAGCTCCTGGTATTGCTATTCAAGCTTTGAACAGGATGCCCCAGTGAGCCACCAATGTTCAAAGAATGGTGCGCACAAGCATGGCTACTGGTCAACTCAAACATCTTCTCGGCTTTTCAGGAACTCCACAATTTTAAGCGATGCTGCAGCTCTGTCCGAGCATGACCAATCTGAGATTCAACAGCCAAAACGCCATATAAGTTATTTTATCTGCCTGGTTGAATGTTTTATTGATTGATTGATTGATTGATTGATTGATTGATTGATTGATAAATTGATTGATTGATTGATTGATTGATTGATTGCTAGATAGATAGATAGATAGATAGATAGATAGATAGATAGATGGATGGATGGATGGATGGATGGATGGATGGATAGATAGATAGATATGAGCGTCTTATTAATTTATATGTATATATCTATATTGTATATGTATACAATGTTGGACATTGCTCCCACTTGTGGCAAACAACTATACCCCCACAATTTGACGCGGAACCCTATAAATCAGGGAAGATGATTTTCCTACTGATTATTTGCCAAAAAGGGGGTTCCATTCAAGTTAGGCTATAGTAATTTAAGTTGAAACAAATCAAATTTGTATAAGGGGTGCACTGTGGTAAACCCAATGCCATAAACCATCCTCAAGTCATCACCATGTTTATGGCTGCGATTTCAACCGTCCCCGAATGGCACTTGTTTATGGCATTGTGCTTTCCCACAATTACATGGCTATCACTATTTTTTTCTCCCAACAATTCCATTAATCACCATGAATCACCGCTAGTAACCACATGTAACCACCGCTAGTAACCACCATTTATCACCATTTATCATCATCAACCACTATCGACCACTATTGACCACTATTAAAATCCAGATAACCCCCAAAAGGGTTGACCTTAAACCGATCCGTCCGTCCTGCGCCCCCGCGGACTCAAGCGGCCGGTTCCTCTGCTGCGCTCCTGGTCCTGCGGACAATGGGCACCTGGCGTTGCCATAACCCCAAAGGTATATTAGATATTATTAGATGATATACTGTATTAGATGTCGTCAAGTGAACGGACAAAAAAATATCACTGTAGTCAAAATAGTAGCAATGATTCATGATGATGATAATGGACAGAATTCTCAGCCAGTTTCATGTGAAGCCCTCGGAAATCATCGAGCATGATCCCAATTTTTTTCACCCCTCCAAGAACAAGAATAGCTGCAATGCAAGCAAGCCTGGCATTGCCACATCCCCATCCCTGGCCTGCACCTCCTCAAAGCTTTCCTCAGGAATCACGGGTTTGTCTTGACGCACGACGGCAAGACTTGAGAAGCGTTCGGCCGCCGAACCCGTGGCCGCCATGGCCCCCCGTTGCCGGCGCGGTTGCCGCCACCCAGCGGACTGTGCTGCTGACGAGCCCAAGCTGCGGATCTTTCTGGGTGAATTGGTGAAGCTCGAAACGCTTGCAGTCACATGCGCAAAAAGTGTATCTTCTGAATTGATCAGAATGTATCAATATGGATCAAGGGTGCCCTTCAACATGGGCAATCATCTTACCCTGGCAGCCTGCAAAGCATTCCAGAAAGAAACAGTTTTTTTTTCACAATTTCTGAAAAGCTGTGCTAACATGTGTGGCCCGGGTCCAAGCTTGGTAGACAGTCCATCCCATCATCCGATCTCACCTGCTTCTCTTCGCTCCATCGCGAGGTGTTCCTCTTGGAGGACTCAAGGCGCGCCTGAGGCATCGCTTCTCCAAGCCAAGGGTCATCGTGGGTGGCTCGGGACTCTGAGTCTTCCACAGTCATGGCTGCCTTTTCCTCGCGATAGGACGAACCCAACTCCTGCCCGAGTTGGAGCTCTGCTGGCAGTCCAGCATGAGAAAGAAACTCATGTTCAAAAAATACATCACGCCCTCAAGGAAACTTTATCAATATGCTTGGATCCAAACGTGTGGGTGTGCGTATCTCTGCGTGTGTACTGTTCATATCATCAGGCGTCTTCTGTCCTCATCTCTCCTAGCCCACAACGGTGCCTTCAACCCATCCCAATAACATTATCTTCCATAGGGCCCCTACTCATTCCAAGAGACTACAAGCCAAGAGAAATGAAGGGGAAATCCTCAAGACCACCAAGTTCATGCATAATCAAACAAGCAAAGTAGATGGTGCAGTGCCAACGCAGCGTCCTCTTTTTTTAGAAATTGCGGTTGATTGAGGATGTTCCCCTCCATCAATGATCATGTCTAATAAAATGGGGAGCCAATGATCAACAACTGGGGGTGAATAGACATCCAAGCTGGACAATAGATGACAGTAGCAATATAGATATGAAGTATAGACATATGTATATATATATATATATACATGTACCTACTATGGCTGTGACTAAGCGCTCCCCTGGGCTCCTTGATACGTTGCTCGAGCTGCTTCGCAGCCTGGCAGGTTGCAGAAATCCTCATGGGTTGAGTCAGAGCGAAAACCATTCGTTGTTTGATGAAGAACTAAAAAAGTAAGCGGAGAAGCCATCGGTTTTAGTTGATGAATGAAACATCTTTGTTTGATTTCTGTAATTCTTGTTTCATGCTTGAGGGAACATCCTACTACTTTTTTGGGGTTTTGATGGGACGTATAACCTGATGGTAGTTCTGATGGGAAGAAAAGCAATGTTCAGAAAGGTGCGTACTAAGGGCCCAAGTTTCTACACTGCCTTATCTTTAACATGTGTGTGGGAATGTAAATGTTCATCTCGTGTTTCCACTAAACATGGGGATTTGCTTTGCAGCAGTGGGGATTGTAAGATTTTTTTGGCTCATGCCCTGTAGTGTATCAAAATCATTCCTGAGACCAAAGTGAGGGAGATTGCCAACATCAACAGCACAGAATGCTTGGACGATTGCTACTTTTTTGCAGGGCTTCCGAATGGTTTGCCCTAAAGTTGGAACTCAAAGCTACTGGACTATCAAAAATTGCCACACACATTGTATATACATCAAAGACTCAATGCCGGTTGATCAAGCTTTGTTCATAAGCACACGAGTTGACACCTTCGTTGTTCATAAGATGGCCGGACTTTCAGACCTGCAGCCGTCTCCTCATTGGACTTGTTTACGGGAATCTTAACAGATGCTGGCAGGAAACCATGTATGTTTCTTCCATTTTCTTCCACTTGGTAGCAAGCCACTCCAAAAAACGAAGAATCTAGCATTCTTCTGTATCTCTTCATTGGGTCGCCATGTTTCGGAAGTTAAAACTCCCAAGAAATGACAGATTTGCTGGGAATTTTACACGTCATGTGGTAAGCCCGATGCCATAAACCATCCTCAAGTCATTGGTCGGTGTTCGCCGCCTCGGGATGATGCACAAAGAGTCCAAGCATCTCATCCTGGATGATCGCAGGAAATGATGGATACAACACCCATGCTAGTTTGATCTAGTTTACAGGAGGGTAAATCTTATCATCTACAATTGGAATCATTGAAATAGAACTATTTCCAAATCAATAATCAATGATATTGTTGTACTATTCTTTCGGATTCATGTTACATAAATATATATATACATATATGTATATATGTTATATATGTATATATGTTTGTATGTCACATTTTCTGGGTTAAAAAAGTACTTGTCATTGTTATAGCCAAGATAGCTCAATATTGATCTATTGGATTTATTCGTGATTTGTTCCACATGGCATCATATAGTACATGTTGTATACGCGGCAATGATGTATCTACAATAGATAATGACTTCTATATTTAGAATGTTTATCACTGTTAGACTGTTACTACTGCATTATCATCTTAGTACATCTTCACCCCCAGCGCCCACGGAAGCTTCGTGGACTCTGCCACCGCAACTGACCCCTCCTGGCTTCGTACCTTCAGTGGCAAGATCCATGAGGAGACTGTGAGCCATCTGCTAGCCTGTTTCCATTTAGGGCCGCACCAAAAAAAACAGAAACTGTGCCCCAAGTACTGTGGTACAACCCAAGTATAAACCGTCCCCGAATATTACCAAGAACGGCCCCAACTGGTAGCTTGATGGCAGAACCCACATCAGCGACATCTCCACAGCTGATCAGCCCAGCCAAGTGGCATTCAAAGGAGGTCTGGATCTGACCCTTTCAGTCATGGCCTGAGTGCGGACCCCAACAGACCAGGTGGGTCAATAACCTCTTACAATAGCCTATCAACGATCATTTATCAATTTTGTGTTCCAATATGCCCAATACAATAGAATATCTAAATCCCCATCAAATGACTACTCGACTATTGTTTATCACTTGTATCCCCATTTTGGGCGGTTGATGAAATCCACAGCTTTTATCCATTTTCCTGGGTTTACCAAGTTTCAGTAAATTCGAGTTTTGTTGGCAAAATCCAGGGTCCACTGGTCACTACTCAGATCTGCTGACAGCGCCTTGCCACAACAACTTGGCCGTCCCAACGCCTTTATCCTCACGGAAGGAGCGCTCCAAAGCCTTCATGTCCTGGGACCTGGTCAAGTTACACATGATGAATGGGATTCCTTATGGCGGGCATATCTGTGTAGACTATATATAACAGTCCACTAATCTGAAATATCGGCTATTTTGGGATAGCTACCCCTTTCCTAACCATCATTCCAGTGAGGGAGAACAGTGAGATGTCATTTATCCAGGTACAGTATATGTCATGTCGATGATGATATCCCACCCCATTCTTATACCTATGTAGATATATGCACCCACATTTGCCATATGTAGATATATGCACCCACATTTGCCATAATATATATATGTGTGTGTGTGTGTGTCACTATATGTCATCATTAGTGGGTATGTGGGTATAGTATGGTCGCACTAATCCAACCAATGGTTGCGGTAGCTGGTGGTTTGAAATCCCGGGAGTCCAAACCAGTGGGCCAAAAGCCAGTCAGGGAATCAGTAGCTGAATCATTAATGTGATTATATAAAAAATATAAACATAATAGTAATAATAGTAATAATAATAACAATAATAATAATCATCATCATCACCATCATCATCATCATAATAATAATAATCATCATCATAATAATAATGATAATAATCATCATCATAATAATCATAATAATAATCATCATCATAATAATCATCATCATAATAATCATCATAATAATCATCATCATAATAATCATCATCATAATAATCATCATCATAATAATCATCATAATAATCATCATCATAATAATAATCATCATAATAATAATAATCATCATACTAATCATCATCATAATAGTAATCATCATCATCATCATCATCATCATCATCATCATCATCATCATCATCATCATCATCATCATCATCAATTACGCATATTTTTTCTAGTAGATATAATTATACATATATGGGGATTCCCTATTAAGGGGGTGGCATTCATCCCACTACTAATAGGGGGAGGACCATCCCCAAATATGGGTTAATCTATGATATTCAACTTTTGACCATGGCACATGTGGAAATTGTTCTTTTTCTCGGATAATTGCATCAATGCACACATTATGGAAATCAATATGTATTTTGTAAACTTATGGAAAGGCTCCAGCAGATTTTTGGGTAGGTATCCGGGCGTTCACACATCTGCTGTCTTGTTCCACAAACATTTACACGCATCGATGGACCGTGTTCTCGGATCCAAAACACATTTAAGATGTTGTCTTATTTATTCTTCTTTCATGGGTCAATCTCAACCCCCTAATACTTATTGAACACCACCTAAATGGTCTCAAATATGTGGTTTCATCCCCTACATCCACCATGGTTTCTGAAGGGTGTCTAGTATGAAAGGGGAAGGGACTATGATTCTATGAACTGTCATGATTGCTACCACTTGGTTGACAAAATGATGCACATCAGCGAATCGAGGGTAAGCTCCCCACATCTTCTGTTGGGCCTCCCGTTGCGGATGATGGGTTCACAAGTTGTGCAAGCGAATGGATCATGTCGTCGATATCGTCGTGATATGAGCAAGCGCTGAAGCCGCAAAATGCTGGAATTATAAACTTGAAAAACAATATACAACATATTATACTATATAACATTATATAACTATATATATCTATACATACTGCATATATATATATATATGCAGTGCAATTATATATACATGCGATGACCATGGGCTACTCTCGACCTGCAAAGTGAGATGATGAAGCACCAAGTTTGAAAGCTGGAGCATGACCCAGGGACCCACGACTGATGGAAAGGATGCAAATCTAGGTTTCCTTGGTACTTTTGCCCTTGGCCCGGCTTTTCCTTTAACGCTTTTCATAAATACCCCTCATTTTGGTCAGCCTGTAGGTAAATGGTGCAATGGTGCACGGTTCATGGCACGATATACCGGTTTGTCTGACAATGGGGTCACCACAAAAAGACATACTCATACTAGGGTTATACTAGGGGGGTTCATATGGTTTGAAAATACCCTATTATGTTATATACTTCCACTTCAAAGCTTATGGTAGCCACAAACTGGCTACAATTATCATGGGTCCTACATGCTATAATATAGTGTACAATGATAATGATGATTGCATTGAACCAATTATAATAATAGCAATCAAAACAACAACGATAAGAAACAATAGCAATAATCATAACAATAACAACAATAACATGAATGAAAACAACAACATACAACAATAACAATACTAATAATGATACAATAAGATACATATTCATTGGATTGGTTAATGGGAAAATTTTAACCGGAAACCATGGATTTTCCCATCAAATATAGAGCTTTCCTGTAGATTTTCCCTTAAACCAATCCAATGACATATGGGTTGGCTGTCTTTGCATCCCAAAAGCCCCCTGGCCACACCATTCCTGTCACGTTGCCTCTTTCGAGTTCCGCACCCGGAGTTTCTCGCGCTCTTCATCGGTCCAAATGCTCGTGGACCTGCAGCCGCACCCGCTGCTGGAAGGATGTGTACGCGTTTTGGGTTTTAAAATGTTTTAAATACATATGTAAATATAAGATAATATAAGCCACTAAATAAATAAACAAATAAAATAAACAAATAAACAAATAAACAAATAAAAATACACACACACACTGTGTATAGATATACTCTCTCCATGTAATCTTTATGTTTTTTCATTTGTGCCAGAACAATGACCAGTAGCTGAATGTGAGAAATCACCAATCATGGATTCATGGGATCAGCTGGGGGAGGCGGATCGTGGCGGATCGCAAACTTTGCTAGTAAGGACGGGTTAGTTCAGCATGCGTGGTGAATCAGTGGAACACCAAATGCGAGAATATGACAGAATTTGCATATGAGAATATGATGATTCTCCAAGGCTTGTATTTAGGTGGCTTTTCTATCAGGTTATTGACACCCTCTCCGTGCCAAAAAATGTCAGGAATCGTTTCCTAAAAGCATCCTGCTGCCACACTAAAACTGCCATACTGCTACGCTAGAACTTTAGTACTGCCACGCTGCACCTTTACTACTGCCACGCTGAAAGCTGGGCTTATATCATATGAAAAAGGCATGTGAACGTCCTTGTCGGGATCTGTGTCCCCTGAATCCATGGAAATGATCACTTTTAGTCAAAGCACGTCAGACTTCACGACGCAAGATTTTGGTGCCATCAATGTTTGGCGTGCCTTAAATATATACAGGCTTGTCTGAGAATAGGGCATTCGGGAATCCAGCAATTTATCATAATTTCCCGTACCACAACGGCCAGTCGGGGGTTATAATATCATAAGTTGTAACCCATCCTCAGGCACCCCAGTATCACATTGTTGCTCCATACATATATATATATATATATATAGCCATACTAGGTCATATTTTCCCTTCATATTTCCATTAAATCTCCATGGTTGCTGATCATATCCCCATCTTTCCGGATGGGTTCACCATGATTCCTGGCTGTTCCTGGGAGTTTGAACCTTTTGAACCCTCCAGCCACTAAGGAGTGAACCCATGGAGGAGGGCATTCTTCAACTGGCGACCCAAAACTGGGACCCCATGGGATGCCCCAGAGCTGGGATATGGCGATGACTGGCGATGACTGAGACATCTAAGTGAGATATGACTGGAATATGTTTCTATGATTTTGTATGTGCATATTGATGTTTAAGATATTTTCGTGACTAGGCAACTGAGACTATAAATCCCTACCAACTGGAGTGGAGAAATCGAATTTAGTCTTGAGGCCAGTGTGTTATTCCTCCAGTCACCTTTTGCAAAATTTGATGACACCTTTTGCAAAATTTGATGGTGGGTGCATAACTGGTTGGTGACTCAGCCCCCTTGAAAAATATCAGTCAGCTTTTAGGTGAATCGGACGAGGTCGAAGTTGCACTGCTTGGCAGCACTGCATGGCAGCCATGGCAGTGCTGCGGCCAAGCCTTGTCTTCCATTTCAGCTTCCAGCTTTTGCAGCTTGGCCCGGTGTTCTCGCATGTGAACCCGATCCTGCGACGGCTGGGGCTGGGCTTGGACTTGGATCCAGGGCTGGCACTGGGCTGATCATCAATTGTGATCCCTACAAAGCTGAGAAGAGACTGAGATACCCATTGATACACATAGATTCTCCCAGGTGACTTCCCCAGGTGGCTTCCAGGTGAAAAACCGCCCCCGCAGACTCTGGAAAGGCATGTCCTTCTTCAGACCCTCTTTGGCGCGTGCCTTAGGTCAAGAAATCATCAGGCAGCAGGCGAAGGCAGAGGGACAAATTTTGGCAGATCATCTTGGGATAATCGAAGATCATCAAAGTGGGTATTATCCCCTGGCGCACTACACCGAAAACCACTCGGCAGAGTCTCAGAGATATGTCAAATTTGGGCACGCCCAAAAAATGGTTGACATGATGAACGTTCACCCCATTGGAACAACCATTCTCTGTAAATATGGGTTTGTCTGAAAATATGGTACCTCAAAATCCAATGGTTCATGATCATGTTCCCATTTAAAAGGACTATGTTGGGATATTTTGGGGGTCTTCGGCATACCCCTCAGACACAACCATATCCTCAATGGATTGGTGAATGGGAAAATCTACAGGGAAACCCCAATCAATTTCATGGGAAAATCCATGGTTTCCGGTTTCAATTTTCCCCTTAACCAATCCAATGAATCTCCACCTCAGCGCTCCACCTCGATGAGTTCATTGATGCCATCCATGCCTCGGTTTTCCACGAAGAAACGTCGGTGCAGCTCCAGCCTTGGTGAAGAGGCCAGAGAGTGGAAGATCCGCAGCGTTTTTTTTTACCTGGCAATTAGAAATTCCCTAAAAATATGGTTTTTAATAGGAGAATCATCAAACTAATGGATCTAAATGGTGGATTATCCTATAAACTACAAATAGGTGTTGTTGTTAATAATGTTTTTTTTATGGGAAAATCATCAAACTAAATGGATCATGATGGATCTGAATGGTGGATTATCCAGCAAGCCATGTTTGTTTACCAAGGGTTACCAGGGGGGCATGATTTTCCCTGCGGGGACGTAGAAAAAGCTTTCCCACTTCCAAGTTGGTGGCATGACCCCCAGTGATGTACAAATGCCACGTCGGCGGTTGACCGGAGGGAACCACAAACTTTACCTGCCGCTACTCTCCCACAGCGGTGCATTTCCATGACGGAAGCTGTCAAGTTCAAAATCTGATGCATGATATGGATGCGATGTCAAGTTGAGTCAAGTTGAATTGACGTAAAAGTATATGGGGCAGAAGAAATCCCTTCGTTCCCTTTATGGCCCAAAGTCTACCACATCTTCCCCTTCTGCCCTTCCCATCCCTTCCCGAGCTCCCCTAAGGCTAGCGGCACGCCCTCGCGGCGCACGGAGCTCACCCCTGGACTGGAATGCCAAATGGGTTCCGCCATGCCTTCAGCAGAAGCAGCTGAGCCAAGTCGTGCGTCGCGTGGCGGGGCTGGGAAGCTGAGTCGCCTGTCATGGGGAATGACATACGGATTCTCACAAATATATAGCCTCTGGGAATCTAAGATAGCCATGGACAATGGATGAACATGGGCCATGTTTCAGCTTAAATACAAAAAGTGTTTACAAATGACAATGGGTCATTTTCCATGGCTATTATATGTTAAATTTCCAGAGCGTACGGATTGGTCAAAACACAAGACAGCCTGTCCATCGCAACCACTGGGGACCGACGGATGCAACCACCAATCTGTATTTCAAGGCACCCATGGATCTTCCCGTGGTGGTAGTGCACATACCCATGTGGGGTTTGATCAAAATTCCTTTTTCCGGGAACGGCCATTCTTCACGAATAAAAATGTTACTTTTGCGAAACTTTCGCGATCTCCATGTTTATCGCGGGACCCATGTTGGGCAACAATGCCTCTACTTCTGGAGATTCATTCGTCACCTACCAAAGCACGCCAAATTATCACGGATCACTTCTTGATAGCCTTGTGGCCTTGTAAAATCTTGTAAACATGCAGCTAGCATCACGGGATCCCTTCTCAGGGCGGATTGTTGCTGACTAGGCAATCTTTTTTGCAAGGCTTACTGGANCTATGCATCTTATAGTGAACTTATATGGTAGTTCATAATATCCAACTTTCGCGAAACTTTCGCGAATAAAAATGTTACTTTAACGAACTCGAAAAAAAACTTTCGCGAGGGTTTCCAACGTAACATGAACGGCTTTCGCAATTAAAACTTTTTACAAGGACCTTTAGATCGACTGCCATGTGTGTCACAATACCATGATCCAAATGGGGACGCGGAGCCTCAGAGCCTCCATATCCATTGGTGTCTGCAAATAGCGCGCCCCACAATCTCATCAATCTCATGGTTGACTCGGTTGACAACATTTTGACCATTTTAATTTTCCCTGCCATACCTATTGCATATTACCATATATGGCCATCGTATTCCCCGCTATGTGTGGCCCAAGCAGTTCCCTCATCACACCATTGCGGATCTATTTTCTTCACTGCGCACCACAGCTGGTTCTCAGCTGCTTCAGGGACTCCGGAGGCATGGCATAGAGACGTTCCTGGAGCCTCCGGGGCCTGGGAAAATGCCCAGCAGTGGAACAGCTGTTGGAGGCGGAGCTGTTGGGGCTCTACCATGAGTCTCAGTAGTTAATTTTCCATATCCAACCTTTCAATCTTTGAGGACTCTTCACGTTCATGGCCAGTAAGATCACAAAAACACATGCGACATCTACTGGATGTGGTTCAAAATCATCAACCCCCAAAATCCGACCAGTTTGGTGGGTTTCATTGGTGCCCAAGAAATCCCAACATATTGTTTTCCCAGTCTTGCACCCAGCTGCAGGTCTGCATCCTCAGGGGCTTCAGCATGGAGGTCCGTCTTTTGCCAAAAACCCTTGGGATCATCGACCGCAACCAAGGCCTTGGTGCAAGGACCTATGTGGGGGGTTGCAGCCAGTGTTTTGTTGGTAAAGTTGTGGGGGGCCCAAAGGCTTGGATGGTTCAAAAAGTCTCTAAAAGTCACTTCAGAAAAAAGCAGTGAAACAGAGTTGAGGTTTCCCACCTCTACCTCTTCGAAAGGCTCCTCCAGCAGCTGCTGCAGCAACTTCAGGAACTGTCTGGGTCTCGATCCTGCCGGCGACTGCCCTTGGGGCAACATGAGGCAACATGTCCAAAGTTTGGTTGTACCACGGTACACCGCAAATCCATTGATTGGTTAGAAAAACATTCATTCACATTCGGACCAAAAAATCGCCATTGTGGGGGTATGAACCTATTTAAGACACACCTGAATAGCACCTCATGGCCTGCATTTGATACGCTTCACAAGATATGACAAGATATGGGATATTCTTCCGCGTAGCGTTTCAAATTCGAACATTTCCAAAACGAATAGTCTAGCAAATTCGACCCCGTAGACTATACCCCAAAAGCGCCCAAAATCACTCAAACATCTTCAACGTGTCCAAGAATTTCCGGGAAATCACCCAGTATTAAACTACCCAAATGATCACTCCAAGATCACTCAAAAAAACTTCAACATGTCGAAGCATGTCCCGAAAATCACCCATGAAACGACCCCAAACAGCACTCCAAAATGACCCATGATCCCATCTTCCAGGATCTCCACCGTCCTGGCCGTTCGATCTCCACCAACTTGGCCGCCTCCGCCAACACGTGGCTGCGTAGGCTCAGCTTGGGCACGGCCGCGCGGATGGCTGGCACCAACTGCTGGGGGTCCTGCGTGACAAAGCCCGGTAAGGAAAATCCTCGAACTCACTGGAGGTTTATAGCTGGGAAAATCATCTTTAAGTGCAATACATGGTAAATTGATGTAAATTGCCTACATTTGGCAGATATCCTCCAATGGTAAATTACTTAAACTATTGTTCTATCTCTTTGGGGGAAACTATGTATCTTTGTGGAATGTATGTGGATATAATGGCATATTATTTGAGTTCTTTATGGAAAAAAAAATCAGAACATTCACTGGGACGCACTTCCAGGTAGATTGTTTAGTTATTTTTCTAGTTACACGAACAAGGGCAAATGGCGCAAAAATCCAAAAGCTGAACGTCAGCTTATGCCTGAGCGCTTTCTTGTGGCTGACTGGGTTCTTGATGGACCGGAGAAACCGCCGCATGCAACAAAAAGCGGAACGGCTACGACTATGAAGGAAATCATAGGAACCTAGATCCTTCGTCCCTTCCACCTCAACGAACCTGGATTCATCATGTTTCAAGAATCTTGGCAGTTAAAAGCTGGGGTGAAGGGAAATGCTGAAGAAACCCTAACATTTCATTGCTCCAAACTGAGTTTTGAACCGAGTTGTTCGGTAAATTCACCCTTCAACAAACCCGATCTTCATCCCCATGCGGTCTTGGAGCTGCCGGAGCTCTTGCAGGATCTCATCCAATCCAGCGGTGCTATTGGCCCCTGCGAAGCTAAGGAAATTCCAGGCTGGTCCACCGGCAAAATCGATTGATTTTTAGATGAATTAGGATGATGTTGGTTACCAAAAAGCCAGGCCGGAGTTGAAATTGATAGACTGGTTGGTGGTTTGAACTCCCTCGAAACATATTGGCCTATGGGAAATCATCCCAGGTGGGATAGAAATGCGCTCGTTGGCGGTGTCAAACGTTCAGGTTTGTCATCACTTCGGTGAAACTTCGCCTAAACAAACCCCAAGCACAGAAGATGCTCGTTGGGAAAAACGGCCGTGAATGGATTTGAATTGGGGTACCGGAAGACGAACAACCACTCTAACTTTGGACAATTTTGCAGGAATTAATACGGCAACTCATGCAAAATTCACCTAGATGTCCAAGACATTTGCTGAAAATCATAAACTGAAACCCCGCAATCTTCTGATGAACCAGCCTGCATGCTCTGCCAAGCGCTCAGCAGCATTCGCACCACTGGCGTCAGCTTCCAAGACGTCTGACAAGCCTCTGCTGGCACAAGGATAGTCAGCACCTGGCAGTGCGGTTGAGCACGAAAAGGCTGGTCATTTCAGCATTCAGATACAGCTTCTGGTTACCTAACATGGTCAATGCATCGCACTCGTCAGTGGTGCCCTTGCTCTTCTTTTTTCCGAGCTACTTCCACCCCCCCAGGCCCCATCCTCCCTGCCTGTTCGTTCCAGCCACTGCACCCAATGCTTCACTGCACAACCACTGGACACTCCACCCACACAGGGCAGGCCTCAACATCTGAGTCAGATCATCTGAGTTCCGTTTTTGGCCCCGTGACCCTCGATACCAGTAGAATCCAATAGATACATCCATAGATGGAACTGCTAGAATCAACAGTTACAGCCCGAGTTTTTAGAGGTGCCAGCCCCAATGAGGCTTCCGAAGAATGGGTGATTTGGAGATGGATCGAACTTGAAGACCCCTCTCTCAAACAATTTTCAATGGCAACTCGACATCCCAACATATCGGTCAAAACATGGCGTATGCTCATCCACCCACCCCACAATGGGAATCCAAACATGATGGGCAATCCTTATTAGTGGTGGATGATCATCCCTTTTTGCATCGAAGTTTGCACTGTTTGGACCATCCCAACATCTGCAGTTCTTAATTCCAAGCTGCCAGTGGCAGGGAGGCCCAACCTCACCTCCATCCGCGCCACAAAGCAGCGCTCGAAGTGTTGATCGAAGTGGTCCACTTCTTGCGCGGCCTTCGGAATGAGCGCCGACATCCATCTATGATTCGCACAGTGTTTAGCAGTGGGTGCCTCCTCAGGGTGAAAAAAACACAGGATTTGTAAAGTAAAACAAGGCCTTTTTGAAATGCTGCGGGGTCATTTTGGGCCCTGGAAATGATGAGAAAATCTTCAGTCCCAGGAGTCCTAGCACCTGGGTTTTACTCGGAATGCATGGCAAATCCTAAGACCCAGGCAATGGACGCATCAAGCCACTCTCCTGGCGGAAAACCGCCATGGAATTGTGTGGAACCTTAAAAAGGAATGGCACTGGAAAGATGATGAAGGATGATGCAGTAGTCAAATCAAAATTATAAATGATGATGATCTTTGATGATCTTTATCTGGACTCCTGGTTGGATTCTTGGAGTGTAATCGAGTCGACTTGGTTCAAAATATGTTTCACAGTATTCTATATATACACATATACATATACACATACATTTAAACACTGGATGTGAGGAACACTGCTGCTCTTAAGAAGATTCAGCCAGCTTTTTGATCTTGATCTCTCAGTCTTGCTCTCTTTGTTTAATATTGTTTACAGTAGATCCGGAGAACACACCCCACTGCGAGAGCAATTGTTGTTCCTCTCTTCTTGATTGGCTTAGACCCATGAAGAAGTATCATGAAACTCCCAAGTTTGGAGTGCTAAATCATATCAAACACCTCCTGGCCCACGAGTGGCCATCCAATTTTTGCTACCGCCATGACCGCCCCATTTCCCATCCCTATAGCTGTCCTGGCGTGCTCCACATCATGGCGTCCTGCTCTCGGTCTGCCACAAATGGGGTGCCAGTCAGGGCATCGCTGAGCCTGGGCCAAGATGGGAACATCCATAAGGCCCAGGGATCCAGCATGAAAATCATCCCCGCTAACAAATGGAAAAAAATCCCGCAGTTGGCGACATCGCCAGGTGCGTCTTTTGCAACCTACGGACCTAAAACGTTCACAAAAAACAGCTTAAGACTATAGACGTCAAGACTGGGGTGTTCACGCAATTTCTTAGTTAACATATGTTCACATGATGGTCTGCTACCGATGCCCGGAAATGACCAGCCCCAGATCCAAATCAACTCGGAACGCATCCGGTCCCCAACCCCCATGCCTTTGCAGGTTCCACTTGGCGATGTCGGGCTGGGCGCCAAAGGCGTACCTGTTTTTCCGCTGCCTGGGGGCACTAAAAAATGATCAGCCAACTGAGGTCTTTGTCTGTGGTCTTACATACATACATACATACATACATACATACATACATACATACATACATACATACATACATACATACATACATACATACATACATATGTATACATATATAATGTCATGGCAATCCCCAATAAGATAGAACAATAAAAGAATATACAATATATATATATATAGTGATGAATTACTTGTTTATCTTTTTGGGGACTAGCACCAGTATATACAAGAATGATTCAAACCACCAGGCAGTTCTTGATTGTGCACTCAACATGGACCTTTAGAGACTTCACTCCGCCTGGATGGGTTGAAAGTGTTTCGGGGTCACCGCGCCGTGTCATCAATGTGGTTGGGTGCCCACGAGGGATCATACTTCGACAAGAAGCCAAAGACATTCCTTGGCTCAGGCACTTTGTTCGCAAAGGGCCTTTACAATACTTATCATTGAGAGCTACCGTAGTGGTCCAGCTAGAGAATCATGTCGTGCAACCCTGGCACTGCAAACAAAGCCATGCTTCTGAATAATGTCATGGTAAAGCGGGAACAAATCACGATGATTCACGGTTTCCCTGTTGCTGGGTAGACAGCAGGTAGGAGATGTGCATCAATCAATCCTTGCATCCTGAGACCACCAAGTCTCAAGTCCACCGTCGTACCCAACAGGCTGAGATTATCTGTGTTCATCACACCATGCGCAAAGCCAACCTCAGCAAATTGGTTTGATGTCACAGAGACCAACCCTTCCTACTTTGAATGTGCCCTCCAGTAATTCAACATAGCTATGGAAAATCACCATTTGCAACTAACAGGCAAATCTTCATATATTTTAAATCATCTGTAAATGGGCCATCTGCTATGTTGAAGAACCAAAGTGCAACCCTCTAGTTGCAAAGATTTAGAATTCGAGAGTGGTCCGTGATCATGGTTGGAGCAAATCCCCCAGTGTAAAGTCACAAAATGTGCGCAACCATGGTTGCTATGGCAAATAGGAGTACCAGAGAACCAATAACTTCCCATGTAGATTTCATCAGCCGGGCTTCCAAAAACACGCATCTCATACTTCCAATATATTCCAATCATAAGATTGCCTCTCCAGTTTGGCTTTCTCTGATGCTATATGGGTTGCTTCAAAATCGGCTGATAATCGATTAATCAGCCAGGTCGCCGCCATCCAAGCTGCCACCAAGGCAGCAGTGCGTTGCACCAGGCGTTGTAACAAGCAGCGCAAGACTTCCTGACCTGCCATGGAAGCGTCAACCATTATACCCTCATTACCTGATGGGGTTTCAATGGATTTGTTTCAGATCCAAGAAACCACGGCTTTCACCAGATTTTTTTTGGGTGTCCTGCAGCTTTTCCCATCATCCAATTCTGCGATGGTTTGGATTGGTGATTTGGAACTGTGGGGATGCCACAGGTCGCGATGATCCCCGGAAAAATTGGGAAATCCTGTGATTTCAAACCACCGGGCGATCAATGTTTGAAGGTGGATGGTTGAATTCCAACCGTACCATCCATGGACGAATATGAGGAATCAAAGATAAAGTTGCACATGATGGGTGAGAGGGTTATAGTCATGAAACATCTTGGACTTGGGTTCGAACATGGATACTGTATCTGAAGCCATAAGCCACTCAATCCTGAATAGGGCTCAAGAGATCTCAAGAGCCAAGACCAACCCAAATCTGTAACGTTCAGCATCAACCATCCATGGAAGGCCCAACTCTTTTTGGTTTGTAGCGTGCCCATTTTCGCTGGCGGAATCAGCTGGCTATGTAGGTATGTATGTATGTATGTATGCATGTATGCATGCATGTATGCATGTATGCATGGATGCATGGATGCATGGATGCATGGATGCATGGATGCATGGATGCATGGATGCATGGATGCATGGATGCATGGATGCATGGATGCATGGATGCATGGATGCATGGATGCATGGATGCATGGATGCATGCATGCATGGATGCATGGATGCATGGATGCATGCATGCATGCATGCATGGATGCATGGATGCATGGATGCATGGATGCATGGATGCATGGATGGATGCATGTATGCATGTATGCATGTATGCATGTATGCATGTATGCATGTATGCATGTATGTATGTATAAATACGTAACCATGTGTATAATATAATATATTGTATCCATCAACTTTATCCCATTCTCAATTATATCACCATTATCGTCATTGCTGCTATGTTTGATGTTGAAAATACCATCAACATGCCGGTCAAAGTGCCAAGAAATCCGGGTTTTTCTGCGCCTCCCAGGACTTGTCCCCGCTGAGCACAGCTGGGTGGATCCAAAGCAACGAAGAAACAGTCCCGGCGCAGTGCCTTTGGCACCGGTTGCCTCTGGCCGAAGATTCACCAAACATTGAGGGGTGGTTTTCCACCATGGATTAACTGATAAATTATGGGATAAATAGATAATGATAGATAATTGGATCAATTGTGATAAGTCGGGATAAGCAAATACGATATAATACTGGATCTTTTTTTGTGATCGACTAAACCATCTCAACCAAAACATCAAACATCGGGATGGCCGCCTTGAGAGATGTGTCGAGGCCGCCGGAAACATGGGGAGACATGTTCCCAATGGGAGAGCTTGCATTTTTGTAGATGCTCCTATCAAACAATGGATGAGCATGAGGGATCGTGATCCAATCCTAGTGGTGAGTGCCCAGCCACCAAAAATGAGTCAACTTCCAATCAGCATGTTGTGACCCCTTTCCACCAGCCCAAAATTAGCCCAGAAACTTCAAGCGTTGCAAGTACTTCACACTGGCATCATCGTGCCGCTCCATTCGCGACAGCACGTCCAGTGCATGGCGCGCCAAGTGGGTTAGGCCGGCCACGCCCTGTCCTTTTGCTACAAACAAGAGTGGCACCAAAAGACATTTCCAGAGTTCATCCAACATGCGATGATTGATACTTAATCCCGTCCCCCAAACACACCCCAGAAAAAAATAATGGCGCCACAAATTGAACAAATCCAGTACAAAATCAGGGTTCTATAGGGGGCATCTAATATCAGGGGGAAGGGATTGCAGATTTTTGCAACCCAACTTATTTTGCAAGAGAAATCCAGGAACCCACAATTAGTTAAAATATGTTGAAATAGCAACCCAAAAGATTCAGAAAATGCTCCATTTACCCAAGTGAGTCTTGGATCCTTCAATGCTTTCCATCCAATGTTTTTCCCCAAAAGTGAATGTTTAAAATACACTTCCAAATTTAATCGCCAAAACATCAATTGATGAGGTTGAGACCCAAACTTTGCCAAATTGCCACCTAGCCACGCTTGGCCGCCAACTGGGCGGAGCCAAAGCGTAGGAAGCTGGGCATCACCCGCGCCGTGATGCCCGCTTTCTTCATGGACATCTGGCGGTAAGGCGCCACGGCATGGTGGCATTGAATGGAGTTCACCCATGAAAACTGGTGATTTGATATAATCTAACCATGGGAAATTGGGGATATGGGATGAAACAAATGGTCACTGGCAGGAAGTTTAAGGGAAAACTTGTGGTTGAAAATCTGGTTTATCCTGGCAAAGCCGGTTTGGAATCAAAAAATTGGATGGAAAAAAAGAAGGCAATTTGCATTTTCTGGCGTTCAAAGTTACTTGAAAGGTTGAAGAATACCTGAAATCTTAAAATTAGGGGGCAAACAGATTATCTTCAATCTTCCTTCTTGCATCTGCTGGTTGAGGCTAAGTCATCGGATGCACAACTAATTTCGGATGGTTTCTATCAAAACATAAATATCGTAAATTCAACAAGTGAACAATACTTATTCACGCGCATTGCGTATGTATATGTATATATATATATAAACACATAAACTTTAAACAGCCACAGTTGTCTGTGGTTTGCCTGGGTCTGAAAATATCACCCGAAGCCAAACACCCAAGGTTTTCCAAGGTTTCTGCGATTCCTCCCGATTTTTTTTCTAATTTTTGGTGAAACAATCCAGGCAGGTCCCTTGAGGCCTGGCCGGAATACCATTCGTCCCGCATCAAGCGGTCCTCCTCACTGTCGCTTCCCACCACTGCCAAGGTGCCACACACGGGAACGCCTGGGCACAACAAGGAATGACTTGAAGGTTCAAGAGAAAATGGATCAGGAAGTCACTGGAAATCAATGGAGGAAATCGAGGGAAATCTATGAAAATAAATCACAGTTTCACAACAATAGTATAGTCGAGTCAGCAGGGAAAACCGGGAGGAAACCGCCCTGGTTTTCACTGATTAAAGATTGAGGGTGTTCTTTCATTTTCCCCGGA
This sequence comes from Symbiodinium sp. clade C Y103, assembly GCA_003297045.1. Taxonomy (NCBI): domain Eukaryota; class Dinophyceae; order Suessiales; family Symbiodiniaceae; genus Cladocopium; species Cladocopium sp. clade C. The sequence continues at coordinate 66,069 of BGPT01001585.1, forward strand.
ACTAGACAAACTGGTACCCTTTGGTAAACTAACATAGCTATTGAAAATGGCTATTTATAGTTGATTTTCCCATAGAAAATGGTGATTTTCCATAGAAAAGTGTTAGTTTACCAGAGGGTAGGGAGTGGATGATGCTGCTGTTGGTGCCTGCCCGAAACCATGATTGGATATGGTCAGTGTTTCAGCTGGGTTCACCCAGCCCGAAACGAGGCTGTTTCACAGAGATTCGACTGCCACATTGACCCACATTCCGCGATAGTCCAGCATATAATGAAGATGAGCATATATCAAAATGATGATACTAAATGATAGGAGCCTAGGAACCACAATAACAATCATAAATACGGAATATATTTATAGATTATTCTGCAATAAAGTATGTGATACATTTACATTATATATATATACATATCATGTGAGAAATATCACTCGATCTAATCCACCAAGGATGGACCAGCTGCCCATAGACTCCAAGAAGATTGGCCTGAGCTGCCGGCCGCCGGGAGAAGGGTCCAAGTTTCGTCTCCAAGATGTGGGACCTTTTTTTGTCTACACCCAAACAACAAAAATTGGAATGTGATATAGATATATGAGGGGATTTATATATATATATATATAATTCTGGATTTAGGATATATTAGGGGATTCCTGTATTTCGATGTAAAATTCCCGTTCTGACGCTTGAAACCATTTTTGCCACAACTCGTCTAATGTAGTTTCATGGTTGAAACATGTTGAAACCCTAGTCTTACATCAAATGAGTTTGTTTGTGTACCCCCGAATGCATATGGTGAATCATAATTTTCCCTTAAAAAGTGACATGTGCCCTTCAAACATTGCCCATTTGTGGGGATAAACCCTAATGTTCACACAGGCCCAAATTTCATATCAAGTTGGTTTGGTGTATCCCATTTATCCACCATGATATTCCCATCATACCACCCTATACCCCCATTGGCCATAGAATCTCCCATCGTCCCAACCATCGTCGGGCTGCGCAAAAAACTCCCGTGCTGCGTTGGACAGCGCTGCTCGGCCGTCGCCCCCACGGCTGTAGGGGGTCTTGCCTGCACCTGACATGATGGTGAGGTGGAAACATGATTTGCATGACAAAGGCATAGACACCCCATGTAGACTTGCGAATGCGTGTATGTATTGTATCATCTATATGCCAATGTCTTTATTGTTTTTTCTACATTCAACTATCTACTTATATGAAATCATATGCTGTATGTCTATTTATTCGCCTTTAACCCTCTGGTAAACTAACATAGCGTTGGAAAATCACCCTTTTTACTAGTTTACTAGGTAACTCAACTTCAAATGGGCCATGTTCAATCGCTCCAAGTGAGGCTCAAAGACGTGGCAGGTCCCTTCCCACCCGCGTGCCTTTCAGTGACAGTTCCCAAGGCCACCAGCGGTCCTGGGATCCAGGTCTGGTTGCACAGTGGTAGTTGAAGGCGCGGAATTGACCATCAAAGATGAAGTATCAATGCTCATCTAATATATCTACATATTTATCTATATAATGTTAGTATATATTATAATATACCTATTTATAACAATGCTATTATGTTATCTATATAACGCGTATATACATATATATATATATATTATATAAGCCATGTAGATATATCATATACCATACATATCCAACAAATCATATATCCAGCAAATATCCACAATGGTTCATTGGATTGACTTGTTTCAAGTATTGAAGGGATCCGGCAAATCCATGAACCGCAGGAAACAACTGACTTTCACATCCCATGCGCCTCTGTCACCCTGTCGTCTGGTGCAAAGCCCAGCACATGGCCCAGGGACATGGCACGTCCATCGCCCAACTGACCTGACCAGGAACCAAACCTCAGCAAAACCAAAGAGGACTCCCAGCGCTGGTGACTAAATCCACTCTGAAACGAGGCCCCCAGAGTGAGACATCCAATTTTGAACCAGGGTTTTGGGGGTGATAGTCCAGATTTGGGGGAGCGATTACATCAAAATACAGGAACCCTTCAAGCAGCATCATTGCTCATGGACCATCAGAAGTCACCACAACTTCAGAAACAAACAAGTTTCGCCGCCGCGTATGGTCCAAGTCAAACTTGGGCAAACTGCACCCCAAAAACAACGAATGATCAATCCAAACATGAGAATTTCAGAGGCCCCAAGGGGCTCCAAGGGGCCCCAAGGTCCAACAAGTCTTGAACTAAGGCACTGGTGTCCGCCGTATGCATGTGCAAATGGCTGAGCTGTGCTTGGCAGCTGCCGGCCACTGAGAAGCTTCAGCAAGTCCTGCGTGGAGACAGAAAAAATCGCTCCGGATATCCCAACATATGGGGATGATGTGGACATACCAGCTTCATAAGAATGGGGGTATAAACCACCTGCTGACCCAATGGATTGGTTTATGCAAAACTCGATGGGAATCATGGTTTTTAGATGTTTTTAGTACCATTTAGATTCAGTAGATATAGGCAGGTTCCTGTAAAGTTTCCGCTCATCCACCTCTGGGACTGGAGCAATCATGACAATGGGGATCTCAAGCAACCAATATTGGGGTATTTCAACTACAAATCCAGGGATTGAATCGCCAGGTTTGTTGACCAAAAGACTGGTATTGTTGATGGTTTTGAAGCCATGGTGTAACCAGAACAGCTATCCGGAGAAACCAAAATAGATCACCAACCTACAAGGCTATTATTGGGATGGACAGTTACCCTGACTGCCATCATTCCAGTGACGTCCCAGTGAGGTAGCCACAATTGACGTATCTATCATGCCTGTTTGCTCGATCGAAATGGGCCGTATTCCAAGCAACATGGGCGAACATGGGCCCGTCAGCAGTCAAAATGGGGGTGAAGGCATCCAACATGAGATGACCAAGATATCTGTGGAGGATTTTGTTTCGCAAAGTTTATTTGGTTGCTGATGGTTGCTGTCTGAACCACTCATTCAAAAAGAGGTGTGAGATGGTATAGAAGGGTGCCAGGGAATAATTCATCACAATTCATCACCCAACCAAAAAAAAATAACATTGTTGATGCTGACCAGCAATCAATGAGTGTTGTAAACGTCCACTGGCCGAGGGTCAGGGCGCCAGGAAGAAACCCCAGTCATGCCTCATCTCCAACTTCTGGCACCAAGCCAAGTCTCCTCGCGACCTGAAAGCAACCGTTATCAGCAGCACCAAACTGCAGGCACGCTGGGAAGACCAATCATGCCACAGCATCTTTTCTACATTGTAAAGTGGTTGGTTCTGTGCATCTACCTATCTATCTATCTATCTATATGTCTGTCTGTCTGTCTGTCTGTTTGTCTGCCTGCCTCTCCTGTCCTGTCCTGTCCTGTCCTGTCCTGTCCTGTCCTGTCCTGTCCCTCTATATATCTATCTATCTGTCTGTCTGTCTGTCTGTCTGTCTGCCTGCCTGTCCTGTCCTGTCCTGTCCTGTCCCTCCATATATCTATCTGCCTATCTATCTGTCTGTCTGTCTGTCTATCTACCTGTCTATCTATCTATCTATCTATCTATATATCTATCTATCTATCTATCTATCTATCTATCCATCTATGAACCCATCTGTCTATCTATCTGTCTATCTACCTATCTGTGAACCCATCTATCTTTCTATATCTCTATTTCTATCTCTATCTCTATCTCTATCTATCTGTCTATCTGTCTATCTATCTATCTAGAATATCTAGATCTACATGTCAATAATGTCTCTCTCTTTCTCTTTGCGGGGGAGTTGTAGCAGCTAGTGTGCATGTAATGTATAAGAATCAAAAGACGCACGCACACACACACAGACATGACGCATGTACATGGCTTATGCATCTGCAAAAAGAAGCACGTACCTTACGTGTCCAACCCTCGGGAAAGATTTGCCAGTAAGAGGAAATCCTGTGGCAACTCAGCCTGGGACCCCGAGATTTTCTATTGTTTTAAAAGGCCACGTACATTCACAAGATTTGCATGTATCTTCGCTAGGGCCTCCGTTCTGCATCCTAGCTTCCACAGGCCATGCCGTTTCGTCTTCAAGCTGGGAAACCGTTGGTTTTACAAGTTGGGCAACCAGGAGGTCTGGTTGGGCAAAATGTGTCAAAGAATTAACGGGTAGATAAATAGAAAGCATTAGAAAGCTAGATAGATAGGTAGATAGACAGATAGACAAAGAAAAAGAGATAAACACATCAACATACTTTGCCACATAGTTGTTAGATTGGTTGAAACATCTTCGGACGGCTGGCAGGTAGGTATATGGACACGCTGACATACAGTGAGACAAAATGGGTTAGAATCAGCATCTTCGTGAGCTTCGTGAGCAACTACAGTAGATGGAGGAACATGCAAAGGTGCAGGCACCTTACTTGAAAAGGCACCAGTTGTATGGTGCGTTGATGCGCGCTGGGAGTTGAAGCTAGGCTCCGTCATCTTCACGGTCCTTGCAGCGTGATGCGTGTGCAGCAACGGAGTGCCATGCTGGTTCATGAACCTTATTAGGTACTCTGTCTCTGGTCTGAAGGGGATAGGTCACATTGATATCGCGAATTTTGAAGCAACGTCATTTGCACAAGCCTGGCAGCAACATGCAACAACCATCCACAATCAAGAACAAACATTAGTAAACACGAGTACTCCCCTCATCTGTTTGTTGTGAATGGATTTTGCAGCAAACATATTGGAATAGGTCCAACATAGTCCAGCATTTCAAGGACCTCTCACACTTGTGCCATTAAACACCATCCCTTTTCTAGAAATGCCCAAGGTTGACCTATTTGGAAGCCTCAAAACAAACAGGAGGTCCAGATACCCTTTGGTACGAGTAATTTAAAAATATGTTGCAGTGTGCTGTGGGAAATCACCATGTTGCGCAGGAAAATAATTTCCAGCACTCAATATGTTGAATTGCGGAGGCTATCTGAACAATGAGTTCAGATAAGCCACTTGAAACCAGGGTGAAATTCTCACACGGCTGACATGCTGAGACCACCCCTACCATGGTTGAGTAAGCAGTAGGGGTGCTGATGGCTGTCCCACTCGAACATCGCCAGAGAATTGGTCAGCAAAATAAACACTTTATCAATCTGCAGCAGATGTTGCAAAGGGTTGAGACGCATCTTGCATCCCTTCCAAAACCAGTCAAATAAGTGGAGAGCAATATCCTATGTCTACCCCCAAGCCAACACCTTGCAAGCCGAAACCCATCCAGCTTCAAGGGGTTCCCCCTTCCTGCGTAGCCAAGTGATTCTTCATCAGCCAACCAAGGGGGTTACCCATCAATCAACCAGTGCACTTGGAGAATTTCATCAGCAATAAAAACGTATCAGCCGCACTGAACAATACCATGTCGCTAGTCGGTTTTGCATGGTTTTACGTCGAAGATAAAATCAGGAACAATACCTTACCACCATCCCGCTATTGAATGCTATTGAAATACGCATTGGAGATTACAATAAATTCCCTAGCCTCATGGAACAAATACCATACCGCAATGAGAGTTAAAAGCACATCTGATTCACACGGAGGATGACCAAATCCGACTTGAACTTACCAATTCGGTGCATGGATGTCTTCCGGCCCAAAATTGGGGATGTTACAAGACACTGCCTTTGAAGTGAACACATCTCCCCTAAAACACAACACAACTACCAGCTACCAGTTCTGCCCTCACAATGACTATCTCACTATCACAAAACCTGAAAAATGGGCCAGTTTTGGGCATGATTCCCCCTTTACCTGCCAGGCTTACCATCATGGTGAGGTCATGAACCTTCCACTCTCCACCTGGTGATTCAGCAGAACCAAGCGAATTTCTCCACGAAACGGCTGAGGCCTGCATCTCTACCCAAGGGGCCACGTGTTAGCTGTGAAAACAAGAAATGACAAGAACGACCCCTACAAATTTACACACTGAACAAAGTGAGCTTTGCGGTATCTCGGACCTTGGTCCCAACTTTCATGTGGACTGAAGACGAACGGAAACTTTTGAAACTAAATGTCAAAGCAATAGCCATTAACCCATACTGGAGCCTTTGCCATGTTTCTAGGAATCCGAGCAGGGGCAGGGTTTCCAACTCTACCATTCTGTCAAAATCCAGTGGTCACAGCAGAGGTCCATGCCCCACACAATTCCTGGGTTGCACCTGGTCAAAGAGATTGAGGCATTGAACACCTAGCACTTTGTTGGTGGCGCAGCTCGCAGCTACCAGGTGGATCCATAGGGATGAAAATCAAGGACATTCTAGGACTCTGGAAATTGGGGAGGACACGCAGCCCTCTGAAAACCAGTGGGTTCCAACTAATCAAATCCATCATAGATTACAGATCATATATCGATTCTGTTGGAATATATATATATATATAACCTCAAAAAAAACAAAAAACAATAATGAAACAATATAACTGGCATCCCCTATAAAATTTAGAAAAAAACAAAACTTGCCCGACTATTTTCCAGGACATCTCCAAGGGCCATGACCTGCCGTGATCGCCGGGAGGTGTCTGGATCCAGCGGCAGAGCTTGGAGAGTCAGATTCTGAAAGACCAAGTGTCTCGCCTTGGGCGAATGCAATGCAGGTGATGTTTATTATGCATCTTCCAGTGGTAGGAAAACCCCGGGATGGAATGGGGTCGCTTTTTTTCACAAAAAAAAAAACACATGTCCTAGATTTATTTGAAGTGCGGAAATGGCAGGAATTCCTGCGTTTTCATGGTAGAAGTATGTAGAAGTGCCATGTTTTCCCTTTCTGCTTTTACACATCAGCCCAGTGAACATTTGGTCTGCTGGAATCTCCCGTGTCGATTCAACTGACGGTTGTAGTGAGCTGCCTAGCAGCTCTGAATGATGAGAAAATCCGGAAAATCATGGTCCCTGGAACGCAAGAGTCATCCCGTACCAACAGCCAACAGTCTGGGAAACAACCCTTGGCTTGCAGGGAAGTCACCATGTTCGATAGCACATGTGTCACAAATAGGCACAGTGCTGTTCAATGATTTTCCGAAAATTTTCCCCACTGTGAACCTCCAACTAGTTGGGTGATGTCCCAGCCAGCCTTTTTTGATGACACCGAAGGCCCACCAGTCTTGGCCTCCTCACGCTCCCAAGGCCTACGCCCGAACTTGGACCTTCCGGTGGTGTTGGAAGACCACATCGAACCTGCGTGATTCCGCTGACACGTTGTCTTAGAATATCCCATTAACATCCGTGTCAAACCACGAAGCATGCACACAGCTGCATAGTACACCAAACCAAACCCATCAAAACAAAACAAACAAAAATAAGTTCACCCATAGTCAACCACTCAAATACCAACCAAACAAAACACAATACTATAAGTTCTCCCATAGTCAATCCACTCAAATCGCATTACATATATATACATATATAACTATGTTTGACGCTTAAATCCTGTTTGATGGTTGAATCGCTACATTTTAATAGTTAACCAAGCATCAACTGAGTTAGCATCGCTGCATCCTGCAGTGCCTCCTCGCCCGCCATGCAGCTACACTCACCGCTTCCAGAAGGACCATCCTCACACTCCTTGATGGGACTGATCTGGGACACTTCCAGTCTGTAGCCCTACCACTAGTATACCAATGAAATAGGAACAATCTACCATTGATGGATACAATATACCACCAATTACAATACACATTTAGAAACGCTGTATAATTTACCATTGAAGATGTATACACACCCCTACGTGTGCCTATATAGCCACTTATCTACATGTATATTGACACACATTGACACACATTGACGGACATTGACGGCACAGACTGCTGTGCGCTGGCTCAGGTTCTTTTCGAGTCTTTATGACCATGTTCGAGCACAGAAACTCAGGTAGAAAAACGAAGTCTCTGGTGGACTGAAGATGCAGCGGTTTGCTGGCTCCAGGCTCCTCATACTCCGCGCAAGCGCATACATGTTGACATTCACGGCCATAGCGGCCCGGAACGCAAGCAGTGTACCTGGAGGACCAACCCAGGACCTTGAGGAGTTCTTCGGTTTCTCAAGTGATATGGGTTGCTGGTGCCCAGGTCTCATGTGTATGGCACATGCACATATTTTTGAATATATATATATATATATGTATATATAAATGTGTGTGTGTGCACATGTATTTGTATATATATGTGTGTGTGTTATATAAATATAAATATAATATATATATATATATACAGTGTCTGAAAGAACATGTTTCGGAACGAACTGGCCAGTATTGTAGTCAAAACATACAAGGGCTATGTTCTTTGGGGCTCAATCCCCACGTGTGGCTGGTTACAGTCCCATCTACTGTTCAAATCAAATGGCTTTGGGTGGAAATTCTGCACCCCTGGAATTGGATTGTCTTTAGTATTCGGAAACCTCACAAAAATGAGATGGTTCCATGATCCATGGCACATGGTCCTTCAATTTTGACACATAGCTAATCATGAAACAATGACCACAGCCCTCCAGGTCACTGCGCGGCAGAAAGACCCAGCAGCAAAGGCAAGCGGAACATCCGTCGGCTCCAAAGTTATTCGCTGTTGAGATGCGGGATTGTCTGAAAGTAGTGTGCCCCAAAATCTCAACACATTTCTGGGTAGAAACCAATAATGTGGGTGCATCATGTTTGTTCATATTGGGAAATATCTGTGCGAGGGGAATACCATTGTATCTTCTATTTTGGGACAAACCTGTTGGCTCACAATGTCTGAAAATCATTCAGCGCCAACATTTCATGTTCCAACGCTTGGTATGCTCCAGCTGTGGTCCCAAAGAGGTACCCTGTCTTCGGACCACACCAATGTGTTCTTCAGAAGAAACCACCCTGCACCACCCTGCGCAATCCACGTCATGAACTAAAGCCTATAGAGCTATATGTTCCAAAGAAAGAATTGTTTCTAGCAAGGAGATATGAGGTTTGCTTCGTTTGACACGCTTGGAACCTGCTTTCACTTGACTTGCAGTATTGAGCAGCTCAGAAAAGACAAACGCAGCGGCATGCCGCGGCAAAAAAAGACTGTGGATATGCATGCATGTGCTACATATGTATATGTATGCCAATATTGCCAGTCACTTGCCGAATTGGTAGGTCTTAAAAGAGCCTTTGGCAATCATGCATTGGTACTCAAGGATTTATCTAATTCATGTTTTTTGCAGTACCTCAGTAGGTGACAAAAGGCCAAAGGCACGATAGCAAAGCCGCTCCCCAGTCGCATCTTTTGCTATTCCAGGCTGTCGCATCTTTTGCTATTCCAGGCTGTCTAAGTCAAGTTTCTCCTGTGGCGTCGTGTGAAGCCTTGGTGATCATGTTACAACAGGTGCCCTACAACACTGTGCAGAGGTGCGGTGCAAAAGAAACATGCAAAAGTTGCACTCTTCGACACGGCAGATGATGTAAAATCTAGTCACTTTGGATAGCGTTTTAGGACGCTGAGATTCTTAAGGCCTTTTGGAGTTCTTTCATTCATCAGATTTCTTCCTCCACATGTTCTGCGGCGGCAACTGGGTGCCAAACCCACCAGCGCTAGCACTTCGCGCCTTGGCGTATTGGCTGCACAGGGTTGGCAGTTGGACATATTGAAAGGAACAAATTGAAGGAAATCAGAAATACATTTACACACGTTCATGTACGCCATGCGCATATACTTACTTCATCTTACTTCATTAATCTTAATTATATATCATTATGCACCACGCAGCTTATCGTGTATGATATGATATTCGGATCCTGTAAAATGTGACATAAAACATGTCCGCTGCAAACCCTGGGTTTGACCGTGCGGGAAGTCAACTGAACGCGACATGATCACGATCGTCACCATGATCATCAGCATCACCATCATCATCATCATCATCATCATCATCATCATCATCATCATCATCATCATCATCATCATCACATCATCGTTGTCATGGTGACCCTCATGAACCCCTCCTGCAATCCCTTCACCGGTCGTGCAAATAAAAAAACGTTCTCAAATATCTTAATATTCTCAACATGTTTGTTCAGAGGGGATGGAGGAGTTGATCCTCTATGAAGACAAGTGGAAGTTAATAAACCGTCCGGAATATTTGCTCAGGGGGGGTGGGGGATTTGATCCCTTATGAAGATAAGTGGAAGTTAATAAACCATCCAAGGGGGGGGGTTTTGACCCCTTCTGAAGGGCTACCCGGCTGCCTACCCGGCGCCTGTTTGGAGCGATCCTTCTCTGCATGACTCATGTACTTGACTGTTGGTCTTTGTTGAACGTGTGTGTCTGGAGGGTGTAGATCATGTTTGATTTAGATAGTAGAGGAGAGATCTTGCGGGTTATGAAGGTAGCTGGGATCTATGGATGCTCATGCCCTCCCAAAAAATGATAAAACATGTCCAGTATTTCAAAGGTTTCAATTCATCCCCATACATGAAACATCAGCACTGATTCGCACAGTCCTCCCTCGAGGTTTCTGTATGCCACTCTGGCATGGCCGGAAGCACTAAGCCATGCACGGCGATTGCACGAGGCCATGTCCTGACTCCGGCAAAAGGGTGGCTCTTTGAACTGAACGGTGCAGCTAAAAAAGCTTGGGAAAAAAAACTGCGAAATGTTGGTTTTTGTTGGCTTTTGATGGTCTTTACATATTTCACCTAGATTTGACAACAAGAACGCAGTTGCATCTGCGCAGTGATGCTTCAAGAAACATGTCGAGAGAAATGTGAAGGATGGGAAGATGCGGCCAACAATGCTAGTTTATACCTCCCTTGGTGACGAGGACTGCCAAGATGTCCAATCCAACCGGCTGATACCCAGCTGCAAGATGTCCCTGTGGTCCCCTCCTTGCGTTGGTGTTCTCCAGTCTGGATGCCGCACCCTACGGTGCCGGGCTCGAAATGTAGCAACTGGGTGGACTGCTACAAAATGGGGCTGCAAAAATCATCCCAAAATGGTAGGTGTGGGATTGCATTTACCACATCATTAAGTGAGATCAAATGTGGGAGAGAAATGATGTATAGGTCGAATTGGCAAAAGTTGGAGCCATAGAAGTTGGTCTGAAAATCCCCATATCTTGTCATCATTTCCCCCACTCAACTTGCCATATCTTGGGGTGAGTCCCCCATAGCTTGAAACCAAGCCCTTCCAGGGGCCTCAAGCGCCACATAATCCTCCAACTGCCACAGCAGGGTGGAAGACTCGCACAGCAAAGCTCGATCTAAGAAGCGCAGGAGGGTGGCATCTTCGCCCCAGCAGACCTTGAAGGGTCAAGGTCTGCTAAGAAACAGGTTGGGAAATGATCTGAGGGGAGTATTTCCAATCATGAAAATGCATATCTACATTTATGTCTAGATCTAAATCTGTATCTATGTGGATATCCATATCTATATGTCCATATCTATATCCATCCATCTGCCTATCTATTCGACAATCGTGATAAGTACCGGCGAGCCACCATTCTGGGACAATATGATAATATGTGGCACAGGGATCCGTAAAGTATATGGATCTGACAGGTTGCCTCCGACAAAGAGAGAAACCCATCTCAGCTTCTGAAGGGCACAAAAATGGTGGAATCATTGGGTCAGTTTACAGGGGAAAATGACAAAAAGGAAAGCATCGATTTTCACCAAAAACATCCCAGTACAGATTTTTCCTTGGTAAGAATGGATGTTAATATACAAGGTTGCTCCCAACAGCCGAAATACTTCCCTCGCCCGGGATGGAAACGAGCCACTGCCCGACACGCGGGCGGCATGAAGCTGGCAGAAAAGGACCACAAAGTGCTGGCCAGCAGAGAGTCCATGAAGGACTCCTGGAGGATTCCCAGCCAAGCTTGCAACAAGATCAAGGAAGAAAACATACTTGAAACTTATCATGTCATATCTGTATGTATGTATGTATGTATGTATGTATGTATGTATGTGTATGTATGTGTATGTATGTGTGTGTATGTGTATGTATGTGTATGTATGTGTATGTATGTGTATGTATGTGTATGTATGTGTATGTATGTGTATGTATGTGTATGTATGTGTATGT
>BGPT01001585.1:78290-94678 GCA_003297045.1 Symbiodinium sp. clade C Y103
TATGTATGTATGTATGTATGTATGTATGTATGTATGTATGTATGTATGTATGTATGTATGTATGTATGTATGTATGTATGTATGATATATATATATATATGTGTGTGTGTGTGTATGATATATATATATATATGTGTGTGTGTGTGTGATATATCTCTCTCTCTCTCTTTCTCTCCTGTATCTATTGGCCTATCTATCGAGTCTAATCTAGTCTCATCATATCCTATCTATTCATCTACAGTATTTGTCTATCTGTATCTGTATCTCTCTCTCTCACCCTGGCACTGTTCCCTGCAGAGAAGGGAGACCTCCAAAAATATCTTCGCAAGGCGATCCTTGGTTCGTCACAACTTGATCAACCACTCATGCGGCTCTTGCCTTGAACGATGCTGGTATGATTTTGAGAGACTTTGAGCCATATGAATCAGTGGCAACAATTAGAATCTTAGAAGCCCATGACTAATCATCACTAATCATCACCAATCATCACCAATCATCACCAATCATCACTAATCATCACTAATCATCACTAATCATCACTAATCATCACTAATCATCACTAATCATCACTAATCATCACTAATCATCACTAATCATCACTATTCATCACTAATCATCAGAGCACACAGTTCGAAGCTCCCCACTTTTTCATCACAGTGTCCCACCCCATTGGTACCAAGGCACGCAGAGACCGCGCATCAGCTCGGAGATCCATTCTTGGCTCAGATAGTCTTTCCATGATGGGCTGCTCCTGCCAGCGTGCTGCAGATCTGCAGGATCTGCTTTTTGTGTGGCCTTTGGGTGAAGCCAGAAGTTCTCTGGGCGCTGTAATATATGCACGAACAACATCATGGAACCAGAAGGTTGAGAAATGAGAGACTTGGATAGGTCGATACTGATGGCATAGTGATGATGGAAAGCAGGTCATAGATGGTTATAGAATGTTATAGACTATAGATGGTTTTAGAATCTTAGAAGGTTCGCAAACTGTCGTACGGCTGGCTCAAACAAAAATATCAAAATTCAAGGTGGTGATCCATGTCCCATTTCAACATTGCCCTGAACCAAAGAAGGGGAACCACTACCAACAACCCTCTGGAGGTGAACATGGAAATTACTACTTCATGGGACGCTCATCAACCCCAAGAACTAAAGACTCAATTGGCTGGCTCTCATGCACTAATGGCAATGGTATTTAGTTGAAAAAACGGATCCTTTACAATTGGTACCGGTACCCCAAAACAAGGATCAACCCAGCATTCCAAAATCCTTGAAAATCCCTATGTCATGGGACATGAATTTCAAATGATCAACCCCCCAAGAAATGTATAAAAATCGGCTGACTTCAGGTCGACGGTTCCTGAGATGTCTGTCCACATAACGCTCCAAGAGCTCGCGGCAGGTCTCATCGCGCCAGGCCTGCCGTGGTTTTTGCCAAGGCTCGGAAGCGGAGTCTCAGTGGCCACATTGATCAATGAATTATATGGTGATTATGAGGGATCATGTTGTGATTATATGGTGATTCTATGGGATTACTGTGGGGAAACCAAAAAAAACCTACGTTTTCAATCGATTGGTGGCAAAATCTAATTATTTGTAAATCCATGTAAAGATCATGTTACCTTTGGAAACAGCCATGGATTTCCATTTCCATAGTTTTGTCTAAGTTTATTGGAGGGTACATGGGCACAGTCCTGGCTTTTCCGTATCCAGCCTTCGAGTGGCCAGCCAGCAGGCTGGCGAAGGTGACGAAGGGTAGCCACGGCGGGACGGCCTTCGAAAGGTCCACAGCCTGGCGAAGCAGCGGAAGCTGTGGCGAAACCCTGGAAAACGTTGCGGAAATATGTTGGGGATATAATGGAAATATAACAAAATAGTGCAAATTATAAATGTATGAAGAATAAAATGCGTAAGCAACAAAATATGGAATATGACAGGTCTACACCGGGTTTACCCGAAATATCATCCATTACACTGGTTGGTTGGTCATTTGGGCCAATTTTCCTGGGTTTGATGTCGGTAAATTGTATACATATTACATATTCCATTCGTGGAGCATGTCGATTTTGTGAACAAGAAGGACAAGAACAAGTGTACCCGCCGGTGTTTGGGCCACCCATCCCACATAGTAGTTAAATACATTTAAATACAATACATTCAATTGGGATCATACTATCAGATAGAGCCGAAAATAATGGCATCGTAGTGTATCGATACCCTACACCGAAAAACAGTCTCCGACCCTTCAGGCCGTGTGCCCTCAGGTTTAGGTTTATCAAAGAAGAAGGAGAGAAGAAACAAAAGACAAATGATCAACAAACAAAGTTCATATCCTTCTCTACGATCCACAGCAGCCCTCAAAACAATGAAAACAATAACATCCAATCAGAATTTAGGGACACATCATATACTTCCTGCATCTTCTGCATCTTTTTGGGGGTTGTGACCAGCCTGTGGCAAACCCACATGCATAGACCATTCCCAATTCTTACTGGAAATGGGTATCAAGATGTACTAACACATGATAATACATGTATTGAGCAGAAGAAATGATTCATGCTCCATTTCTGGTGTTTTTTTCCAAATAGGCGGTTAAGTAAAACACAAGTTTGAACTGTTGCTGGAGGGGTGGTTAACCCAATGTCTACCACATATGCAGGTTTCTTAAAATGGGGGATCCCCAAGTCACCATAGCTTTCAATACTAAGTCATGGTCTACCATGAGTTGGGGGTACCCCCATTTTTTCCGACACCTCCAAATTTAGATGGTGAATCATCATGTTCCCCATTGAAAATGGTTTCTTTGATGGGCAATTAATGTTGGTAAAACAATCATAAACCATCCCCAATTTCACCATAAATAGGTGGTAGAAAACATTGATGGGTGATCTATGGCATTCTTTTACCCACAATACAAAACTTATAGGAACCCCCCCTATAACCGCCGCCTTCCCCCCAGGGCCTCAGGCGTCACCAAGGGTTTCAGCAGCGCTCGGATGCGCCCTTGGCTCGACGCCGTCGCCAAGGCCCAGAAGGGCGCGGCCGCGAGGGACAGCGACGGGGGGCCCAGAGCCTCGGAACATCGAAAATTGGATGGATTTAGGGGAAACGGTGCAGGAAACCTCCATTTTTTCATGGGAAAGTTGGTGGAAAATTCAGGATCTTCCTTTGATACCTCGTAAACCAACCCATTGAGGCATGGAAAATGCTGGAAAATTGATGGGGGAAAAAGACTGAAACTGCCAAGAAGTTGTAGAAGCGTTTATATAGGATGGAAAGCGAAAATAACTATGAAACTATTGGTCATGGAAAAATCTGAAGCAAAATAGGCCCCCATTCTGCGGCTGGAATGGAAATGTGCCCAAATTGGGATGGAACACGTTACCACCTGCACCGATATGGCTTTGTATCAAGGTGATTCACGCCATATTCGTTCAATCCCTTGCATCCCTTACTTCAAAGGGCTTATTCAATCCTTGTAATTAGTCCTTGTGTCACCTTTTTTTTGCCTCGCAAACTCACCTGGTTTTCCCAGAACCCTTGCCTCCGGCACATCCTCAGACCACACCGCATGAGGTTGGAAGGCCGCGCGTACCTGCAAAACCCAGCGGTAATTGGTCAACTCAGAGGTCATCTACACTGATCCGTGCGAATCCTAATTCAAAGCGAAATCGATTCTTGACAAAACCTAATGACACGAATTACACGCCTTTTTCATTGCTAAGATCGTCCTTGATTCACCTTTCCTTCCACATTCCCATCAAGCCAGCATCTGGACGCCGGAGCGCAGCAACTTTTTGGTCCTAGCGCTGGCTCATCAAAGCAGGCTCAGCCACTTGAACCACTTCATCCCAATCGATCAAGGGAAGGCTGGCATAGTGGCGCCTCAACTCCTGCAGATGAAGATGATCCACTGGCAATCTGTCAAGGTTTGCTATGGAAAACCACCATTCTTGAGGGGTAAATCATCTATAAACTGGCCATGTTCATCCATTTTCCATAGCTATGTTAGATTACCAGAGGGTATCCACTGGATGGGGTGAGAACAAATACCTGCAGTATATGTGCTAGAGACGCCTTGCGTGGGCATGGACGGGGAATCCGTTTGTTCACCTAAGGCTGCGCAGAAACGAAATAGACTTTGGATACAATTACAATTGGTCTGGCTGGACTTTTTCAGTTTCAAGATTTTGGGAACAACAAACCACATATTCTGCGCATGTTGCTCGCAATTGCATTATATGCCCACATACCGATAGCAATTCCAACCTTCTTGATAACTTTTGAGAATTGTCCTCTGGTAATTTAACATAGCTGTCTATTTCCCATTAGCCATGTTAAATCACCAGAGGGTAAGGTAAGCACATGGTTTTCAAGATGTTCAAAACGGGGATTTTCTATTCAGACCATTTCAGCTGATCCTGCTCCGAAAGCATCCGCCGAACTTGGCGCGCCAAGGTCGAGGTCAAGTGTTTTGAGCTCACCTGTGAGAAGTAACGAATGGTCTTCCGGGTCCAATGGTTCAACATTTGAAAAATCCGGGAGTGGCTAAATTGTTGAAAATCGACTCAAAACCGACGAACTCCATGAATCTTATAGAATCTTATGGATGTTTCACAACGAAAAAGGGGTCAACTTCTACAAGTTATACCCCCGAACAGTGGGTGGGGGACCAGTCTCACCAACCCCAGCCTGGACAGAGCCTCCATCCTGCGACAGCCTGGTGGAAACCAACATGGTTTCAGTGCCCCCCTGTGGAGATTTGTTGAAGAAATCAGCATAGGTTGATGTCCTTATGGATACACTTCACAAATTTCCATGTTAGAATGTTTAGATAACGTTTGATATATCTTTTCTATACCATATTCAATGCCATATTCCACTTTTGGCAGGTCAAGCGCCTGTGTTACCCCGCATTTCCGGTGACGTTTCAAAGCCCCAAACTTGGGTGGCAAAATGTGGCGCAAATTGCGGATGGTCGCCGCTCTGCCTGGCAGGGAGCCGAAGCTCCTGGCAAAGAGATAAGACCTCTGGCTTCACTATCGGCGCACCATCACTGTGCCTGAGGCAAGCTGGGGCACTTGGGAACCTGTGAAATGAGACCCGTAGAATTTCAGCAAACAAACCTTGCTGGTGAAATCAATGTCTATATGTTTCTCTGCTTCAATCTCCACCCTTTTTTGGTTGATTCAGTCTCCATTTTTGGTGAATTCTCTGTAGTATCGCTTCAGGTCCCTTTGGATCGCCATCAACTGAAGGATGCCACGGACACACTGGGCACCCCCACTTGCCAATGCCCGTGACAACCTTCAGAGGTTTGGAAGATGCGTGCGACGCCTGGAACAGATTTGGGATGATTTGGGATGATTTGGGTGGGTACCCTCTGGTAAACTAACATAGCTATTGAAAAATGCCATTTATAGTGGATTTTCCCATAATGGTGATTTTCCATAGCTATGTTAGTTTACCAGAGGGTATTGATGGGTCATGGCCATGAATGGCTCTTTTAACCCAGATCCCTCTATCTCAAGCGTTTAGCAGCATTCTCATCCCGCAGCTTCCCCGTCAAGGCCACAAACTCTGCAACCAAAAAGCTTCATCGCACAAGGTTAGCAGCAAGCAAAACCTTGGTCAATCAAGACACAAGACTAGTTGTTCGGTTGAAATGTGGGATTTTCAACCCCACTTGCCCAGACATGCCATGTCATAACGCGGGCATAGCCGCGCTTGTGAGATCTTATGAGTGGCAACTTTCCTTCCAGCAGTAATTTGCCACACAAGAAAGATGGTGCCTGCATTGACTTGACCATCTGAACCAATGTTGGCTATGTCTGGCTAGGTGCAGAAGTGTAACCCCCCAAAACTTGATAATGTAGCAGTACTAGTAGCCTTCAAAACTGACAAGGCCTGTGCTCCATGCTTTTACACAATTGATGACATTTCAATACTACAACGTCCCAGTTACAGCATAGGTTTATCATCACCAACCTTCTCCAACTGGGGTGGTGCGGTGTAGCCAAGACACCTGGCTACTGGGCCTGACATCCCGTGCAGATCCAGAAATTGGGGCCGGACTTTCTCGAAAACTTTGTCCGCCATGGCCTGAGGGTAGCCCAGTGAACATCTCGGAATAGCGGGGCAAACGGCGTTCAATCAGTCGTGCAATAAGAATCAATAAGAGGGCGACCTGTAAAATGCCACGGACTTAGTCCCATCCCTTCAATGAAAAAAAGTTGAAAGAATCACAAAACCACTCAAAAAAGCACCACGTCCTTTTGGGCTTGGTGCGGGGCAGTATCCTCCAACCAAAGCAGAGTTGACCTCCAGCAACGCTGACCGCTCCGCCCTGATGCACTCTGAGCCCCTCACCCGGTGCACGAGGTGTTCCGCCCACTCGCTGGCGCCAACTCGAAGGAGGGCCAGAATAAGGTAATTGTAGGAGCCTCTGGAGGGGGCAAGAGCTCTGAGACCTGGGAAGGAAATCATATTCGTGGCGTTTGAATAACCCCTGAATAAAGCCCCCCTATCACCTTGGATGGAGTGGAAGTCCCGTAATTCAAACCTTCAGATTCATCCGACAGTAGCCAGTAGCTGCCAGAAAATTGGTCTGGCGTTGGTCGGCAGTGCCTGAATCCAATGGGACAGATTTGGCATACATCTGCTGCAGCAAATTCAGGGCCGCCGCAAGCTGGTTGTCCTGACAACGGATCAGGTGGGTATGGGTCTAATATGGTCTATTTGGGTTCCCCCACATGCGATCTTGTGGACCTGAAATTTTAGCTGCTATCTGAAGAACCATCTATCATGCCATAAGCAGGTGGCAACATGTTGACTGCGTAGAAAATAGTTTTATGTAGCCGGTCACCGTGTTCTTGCCTGCACTCAGAATAGGTGGGTGGGTCACTTCAAGCACCCCACGGGTCGACCCTCCAATGTGTGCGACATGCCCAATGACGACATCCGCCGCCTTTTTTTCTCAGTCTTCAAAGGTCAGCCCCTAACCTGAAACAAGGCATATGTGGTGCGCGAAGCAACTGATCCGCGCTAGGACCAGCAGCGCTGGCGCGAAGTTCTGGCTGCGGATGCAGGACGTGGCAACTGCTGTACAGCAGGGCACGGTGGCATCCAGGCGCAAGGTTGTCATGGCAGATAGGAGCCCAACAGCTTGTGACCATGCAACGGCACGGGAACATGCTGAGCTGGTGGCATTGAATGAAACCAAGGTGGGAACCAAACATTTTCCCTTGATTTTTCCTAGGACCTCCAGGGTTGCCTGCCATTTGGCGCAGCTCAGAGCTGAGTTGAAGGCTTCGATGGTGGCACTGGACATGTCATCTTGCAAGCTGAAGAAATACCAGGCCTGCCTCCACGCAAGTGTCGCAGATGCGCTGATGATTGCAGTGTAACTGTAGCAATCCAGCTCTTGCAACACCTGACTTGGCAAAGACAGCAAGGCGACTGCTTCCAGCCACTGCATGGCTTGCCCACACGCGGTGGCAACTGAATTGTAGCTGACAATGCTCTTTTGCCCCTCGAATCTTTGCAGGATGTCCATTGCCAGGATCCATTCTGAACCCAATGCAGCCAGCAAGGCGTTCTGCATCACCTCATCCACCTGCAAGTACGATACCTGGAAAGTACCGAGAGTCCAACGGATGGAAGCGTTGAAGGGACCGAAGCACAAAAAAATCAACTGAAGAAAGTAAAATTGTAACTAAAGTCAAAAAGCAATCCGGATCACTAGAGGAGCAAAACGTGCAGACATACTCTCAACATCCTCTCGATCCTTCTTTCATCATTGGTTCCGGACATGTTTCCCCCAACGACTGGTAGCAATCTGCACAGCTGCAGCCAGGATTCCCGCACCGTCTCTAATAGGTCCAAAAGCTGAAGCCACTGAGATGTTCGGCGGATGATCTCGGTGTAGGTGAGCTTGCTGGTCTGGACCTGAAAGGTCACCTCAGCAGCTGGTGATTTGGTGAGTTCCACCTTTTTTTCATGGGTAAAATAATCTGATTTCATGGCAATGTTCCATAGCAACCTCTTACATGACCGGACGGGGACCCCTTGACAATTGGATGAAAATAGACTGGTTTATGTCGGTATGTTCCGAAATGATCTGCCACTTAATTTGACTGGGTCCTCCACATCTATATGCATGCATATATATATATATACATACGTGTGTGTGTGTGTGTATGTGATTATATATATATATATAGAACGTATCAAAATGTTTTCATAACCCCAACATGCAAAAAAATGATTGACCATGTCAGTTGGAATTGTCAAGAAGAAGCTAGTAGCCAACCAGCCTTGCATCTTCCCAGCATTATATAGTGCGGTGGAGGGCCTTCTCTCACCGCTTTCCCCGGAGGTTGCAAGGTACCTACTTGCCTGATTTAATTACCTGTGCCCCAACCATCCCACTCCTCTACCCTAAATTGTTCATAATTCATATGTTTACCAACTTTGACCTTTGCAGGCACAAAAAGAACTGCCAAAGCACCATCTCTGACAGCAGCCCTAAGGCCAGCAGCCATGCCGTTGCTGTTTGACAGGCCGCGATGGTCAAACCGTACGTCAGGTCGCTGGCTTCCAACCTCCACGCCATGGCGCCCCGTAGTACCTGGACGGCCTGTTGCCATCGCATCGCCTTGCCACACGCCTCCACCGTGGCGTTCAAGGTGACGGTGTCTGCCAGCCGTTGGCCCTGCGATTTCAATAGCAGGGCCAAGGCATGCGGCCAGGGACAGGTCAGGATGGAGCTGTTGTAGATCACCGCGTTGAGTTGAACCCGCTGCTCCTGAAAGGTGAAGGATGGTGAAGGATGGTGAAGGAGTTGGGGGGTGCTTGGCACAGAAACGGAAAACCAAAGCTGTGAAGAGGGTCAAACCAAGCGACTGAAAACATGTAAAGATGGGCCGCAGCCCGTGGGATTCTGCAGAATTTGGTTGTCTTTAGCATCAACCATCCATTCTTCAGGGTGCCCAAGCCTGACTGGCCAATAAGGTAAAGATGGTCCCTCTACCCTCCGAATATTTTTGGCAGCTGTCACTCCTGCGCCGTGCTGAGTGCGAGGATGGCAAAAGGCCAAGCATCCACATCGGCCAAGGAGCTGAAAGTCACAACATCTGGGGTCAAACCCACTCGACCTGCAGCCCTCAGCACCTCGTTTGCTGCCCTCCAACTTCCCTTTCCACACGCGCGAATGGAGGAGTTGAAGCTGTACAAATCTGGCTTGGTAACGCTGAACTTCATGAATTCCAAAAGCTCCAATGGAAGCTGCCAGCTTCCTTCACTACTGCTGATGGCCACATTGCAGGCAACTGTACTCAACAGACACTCCCTAACCCTGGTACTGGCCAAGAGATGTAAGACCCCTTTCCATTGGCCCGCCCCTTGACATGCGCTCATGGCAGTGCTGTAGAACATCATGTCAGGCTGAAGTCCAACCGCCTGGTCCAGCACCTGCAAGGCCACACCCCAACTTGCAGCCTGTTCAGCTGCAGCAACCGCCAGAGTCAAGGAGATGACGTCCGGTTGCTGCCCTGACGATCCCAACACCTCCAGGACCTGTGGCCATCGCCCAGCTGATCTGCACGCCCCAGCAATGGTGTTGAAGCTCACCAGGTTGGGTGTAACTTGCCTTCCTGCCATATCTTCCAACAAAAAATTGGCCCTGGCCCACTGCCCCATCCCCATGCAGGCCGAGGCCACAGCCCCATAGCTTCGAACGTTGGGTTCTAACTTGACACCTTGGGACAGTTGGATGGCCAGCAAATGCCAGGCCATCTGCCATTGGGCGCGACAGGAGGCAATAGCTGAATTGAAGGCGATGACATCTGTGCCAAGCTCTTCCGCCGTTGTCCAAATGGCCAAGCGCCATCGGTGATCCGTGACCATGCAGGTGGCATGCAGGAAAATTCTAATTTGATTTTGGAAACTTGGAGGGGCATGCGAAGAGCCCAAGGGGCATCGGTCCACCCTTCTGGATCAAGTAATAGTATCCAACATACAGTGACCCCTGCGTAAATTCAATGTGGAATCTGGAGCCCAAATAGTCACAGGTTTCAACAAGAACCCCTGCTTGCAGCAATCAATTTGGGACGTCCAATATCAATCAATTGCTAACTTCAACTAGGTTCCCACTATATTCCACCCAAGAAAAAAAACTCAAAATGCAGAATGCCTAGTATTCCACCATGAAAAATCCACAAATCTCCACTCCCTGCGTGTTTCACGGGCCAGGTCTTGGCCCCCCATGCCCCACCCTCGCCCCTGTCGCCTTGATCAAGGCAGTGAGCGCCACCCGATAGGATCGCTCATTGGCTAAGCCCCGTTGATCCTGGCGTGAATTCTCAGCTGGTGAGTGGTTCATCACCATGGATACATTTGAGAGAGAGAGAGAGAGAGAGATATATATATATATATACATATGAAATATACGACATATATATATATATACATATGCTGTCTAATCTGTAGGTATAACTATATACATACATATTCTAAATAAATATGAAATGTACCCAAGAAAGATCTGTGAAAATCATTCCCCCTACTGAATCTTTGGAGGATGATTGAATTTCCCGTCTTCTTGTGTGGGCTCAAGTATGTTGGAACTTCAAATATTCCAAGATAAATATGGGCTACAGAACGCAAACTCTCTAGGATGCCCATCCAAGAAACGGCCGTGGATGATGGAAATTCCGTTTGAAACAATCTGGTTAAGCAGAAACCCATGGAAATGTCTCGTTTTTCATGGGGAAATTGCAAGGGTCTCTGTTCCTTGCTGGCTCAGCACTCAGTACATTGGTATTCTGCGACTATATCATGCCCCTGGGTTGATGACCACAACCCCCAAGCGGCAAGCCCATGCCACTCGCCCTGCACGCCCAGGCTCCATATTGGCCAGCAGCGCCAGAACCCATTCCCAGTGCTCAGCATTGGAACTCATCACGGTGTTGAAGGTGACCCTAAGTCGTCCATGGATCGATTTTTCCATGGGAAATCTGCAGGAAACCATGGTGGTGCGGTGGTACCATCCAATTGAGGGGGGGTCGTGTCAAATTTCCCAGGCACTAATTCTGAGAAACAATGATCTCACGCTTATTGCTCGTGGAAATGAGACCCTTGCAGTGCCACAAGGCCCCATTGTGTTGTCTTTGCGCGCAGGGTGCATAAACTAGGACTACCCCACCTGATTAGCAACGAAATAGAATGGAAACGTAAAGTTGACAGGTCAAGCTAGCTGTCCTTCATGCATCCCATCCACTCAGACTCAACCATTCAAGGGTTCCCTCAGGATCCTTTTGTGTCCACTGCATCCATGATACACATCTGGGTCAATGCCACAGGCCTGCATCCGGCTCAGCATATTGGCAGCCAGCTCAACGCCCTCATGTCTGCAGGCGTGTAGTGCCTAGCTGGGAGCTCTGGCAAAGGCTTAGGGTTAAGGGGCCTTAGACTTTGTACCCCAAACCATTTGATTCTGGATGGTTTAGGAATGTTTAGGAATGTTTCGGGCCGCAAACACCCACAAGAATCTGATGAATCCAAACTGTAAATTTCTTGACGAAGGACTCCCTAAATCAGCTCCAAATGGATCCAGGGAGCCGTGTTGTAGGAGATCACATCAGGCGATGGGCCCTCTCTCTCCATCTGGTCCAGCAATCGAATGGCTCCCAGCCAGTTACTTGCAGATGCGCAGGCACCAATGCAAGTGTTCCTGTCAACACCAGGTGGTGGGCAATATGGTGTGAGTGGATGGGCCGGCCCAAGACCTGTGGATGGCCAAAATTGTCTTTCTTCAAAGGGGAAGTCTGGAGTCCATCTGGTGTTTTTTCAAACATATTTCAATTGCAAAATTGCCATGATCATCCCCACCAGCAAAAGATAACAAAATCACACGAAAACAATACCCGCACCCACACCCACAAAAACTTGGTGCCACTTCAATGATTCTCCCCCTCGGTGGCTGGCCTGTAATTACAGTGATCATGATGGTTTTTGACCCACGTTTAACGCGTAAAACTGTCGCAACCATAGCACAAACTCCCAACTGCACCGGATATATATATATATATATCCTACTATATCCTCTTGATATCCTATCAAATCCCACAAAATCACCATTTTGGGTGGGGGTATAACCCCTGTACCTTAAAAATCGCCAAGCTTCACCGTGGCCGTGTTGGTGTCATGCCCTGCTCGTTTCAACTCTTCGAGGAGGCTGAGCACGACTGACCATGAGGCCGTCGCGGCGCAAACGTCCAAGAGCCGGTTGTGGCCTGGCTATGGTGATTATATGGAGATTAGATGGAGGCTTCCATGAATGGGGGGACCCCCAAATCATCCATTTATGGATTGGTTTTTCCATCATAAACCATCCAGCTATTGGGGATCCCCCATTTCTGGAAAACTCCATATGGTGATCATATGGTGATTCTGTGGTGGTTACAATTGGGAAACCATATCCAACCATACTCAATGGAATGGTTGAAGGTAAAATCATGGAAAATCCACAGGAAAACATGTTTTTAACCAATGGGGCTATCCTGTAACACTGTAGGCTTTCCCTTGAGATCCCCACCAAGGCCCATCCAATTACAGAGGCACCGAACATGGCTATGATGTGGCCCCGTGATAGCCATATCCATCCATATCCACATTAGGCTTTGGGAGGAGGGCCCCGCTTCCATCCAACCTTGTCATGCGTCCCCCTACTTTCCACGCCGATGCCGAACCCCAAATCTTTGGCATCTCAAATTCAACCCCCAGACCACTAGTAGTGATCATCTGTAAAAGCATCCAACACCGTGGGGTGCCCAGGTGCTGATCGTACTGGACCCCCAGTTCCCCTTTTGAAACCCAAGGTGCTCTTGATGTCTGGTGCCACTTCATCGGCCATCATCTCGTCGAAAATGGTCACCGCTTCTTCCCATCCCTGACTCTCAGCACACGCTGAGATCATGGGATTGTAGGTTCCTTGGCTGGCCAAATATCCAATGCCAAGGGATTCCCCAGCTGGATTGCCTCTTTCAGGATATGTAGGCATTGTGAAGCTGCAAAGAGAGAGATACCTCAGATAAAGATTAGATCCACATAGCTTAAGAAAACAAGCCTGACTTTGAGATCATGTTTGGTCGTTTGTACCAATATTTACGGTGAGCTCGCCGCACCTTTATCCAATACTGTGTTGATATTTATATCTAGGTATGAACACATGCACCGATGTGCATAGTACGGAGACATCTTCACCACATACACACATGCATAAACATACATTATTATTGCTATTATTGTTATTATTGTTATTATTATTGTTATTTATTATTACTATTATTATTATTGTTATTATTATTACTATTATTATTATTATTATTACTATTATCATTATTGTTGTTACATACTATGCACATATATATATATATATATATACAGTGCGCGTGTGTGTGTGTGATTATGTGTGTGTGTGTACATGTGATATGTGCTCTCATAGATGTACTCAGATATCCATGATAAAATCAGATCACAAGGAATTTCCTGTTTTGCACCCAGGTTTCGCACATCCGGTCGAAGTCCCGCGGCTTTCAAACGGCGAAGAAGGTCCTCCCGGTCTCTTCCTAGGATCACCGCTGGTGCCAGCGGATTGCTGGTGATTGATCCATTAGTGGAGCCATCCCATCCCATCCCATCCTCAAAACAATGTCTTCGGGGGATTGGATGGGATGGGATGGGATGGAGTAAGAATTGTCATGATAGTAATTACCAAATTGCGCATTCACTCCATCATCATTCATCGTCTCAGGAATGGAGATACTGGAGTAAGAATTGTCGGATGGGATGAGTTGGTTCATGAGATCTTTCAAACCGCCTAAGTGCATTTCAGGATCAAAATGTGGCTTGTTTGCTAGACTTGGCATGGGTGTGACAGCTACTGCAGCCATTGTTGTTGCAGTGTCTACTGGTTCATCCTGAGTCTCCTGTGCCTCGCCCCAGGTGCTATCTCCAACACCCATGGTTGCCACCCAGAATCTGTCAGTGAGGAGGGATGAAAGACAATTGAAAGTAACCTCATCTGGCGACAGCCTTAGCTGCAAGTTTTCAAGGCAGCTGTAACAAAGGCTGGCAAAAACATCAGAAGACGGCGGCAGTCCATCTGTTGTCTCATATTGACAACTTAGCCATCCTTGGAGTTTGCTCAGTTCATCTCAGTTCACCTCAAATCCCTAGCTGCAAACCCAACTTTTTTGGGGTGATTCTTGGCCACTGGGTAGCTTTACCCTGCACACAGCTATGGGGGATGCCCCAACATCAGCTGACAAAGGCTGGGCTCTATGGCCAAGTTGGCTTTAAATGTTCATCGGTTTCTCAGATTGGAGTTCGAGCATCTACTGGGCATCAATTCCAGAGCATCTGGTGAAAGGAATGTGCAAGCAAACTCAGTTCAACTGTAGAATTGTAGAATTGTATAGGTGCACAGATTGCTGGTTTGGTGGAAGTCAAACTTGGGCACCTGGACGCTGGATGGTTGTTGATTCCAAAAGCATCCAAAAGGTAGCTGTCCGTCCATCGGTCCATCAGGCCGAAATTTCAAGAATGACATGCCCTTCAGGACGCAAGAAAGAAAGAAAATTGAGCCCATACCCAAACTAATCCTGGCAATGGAACATCCCCTTGTACCCTCTTGTAGTTGAACTTTGCGATGGAAAATCACCATAGAAAAGTTATCAGTTTGCAATGAACATCACCATGGAAATGACTAAAAGAAAACTATTGATCATCCTATTTTCATGGACAATCTCAAGCAAACTGTCAGTCATTCCCAGAGTGTACAGAAACCATTTTCCCATCCCGCAGCGGATTTTCTCCCCAGCAGCTGCTGTTGATACATCCGCTCCACAAGCCATTCAACCTGCTCACGCTGGCTGCAGCGTGCACAGCTGCTCAACAGCCTCCAGATTTGGGAACGGCTACACGTCCAAAGCCAGAACTTAGGGATTGCGGATGATTAAAAACTTCCCCTCACTGCCCCACTTTGAGATGAACCATCACACATTCTACTGATTCTGGTGACCTACAACAGGCATCTAGAAGTTCATTGGGAGTAGAAGCCTATTGCTAAGTAGGGATAAAACCCCCCATCGACCAACAATATCAATACCAATGGGCTGCCTTGTGATCACTTTCCATCTACACAAAGCCGTACAGTACTGAAGCCATCTTGGGAGCTCTTGGACTAAAAAGAATGTTTGATGTCTGCATCCGATGTTCCCCATCATTTTGTGGCGCTTTTTGAGGTGGGTGTTGCATGTACACTCAAGCAGTGGCGTTCCTTACCAAGGTACAGATTGTAGCTGGTCGTGTCTGGAGTCAGATGGGCGCGTCCCAAAGAGAAGTACAAGCTCAGAGCCCTCTCCCATTCAAGGGCGGCCTGCTGGGGATGGGTTTGGTACCTGAAAATTATGGAAAACCGATTCCATCCACTGATCTATCATGGTTTTCTCGATCACATGTTGCTTGGAGGTATATAGTCCATTTTCAGACAAACCAATGTGAACATGTTGTCTTCTTTGTTCCTTCGTGGGCTTGCTGAAAAGGTGGGAAGTTGTGTCACATGGCTGCCTCCCAACAATTCTTCTGACATGTTTGATCCTCCACCATTTCATTTCTTCTAGGACTGCTCCTTTGATACCCCTCCCAAAGTCAGCGGGTGCCAAGTCACCCAAAATAAAAAACTTGATATTTTTAGCAACCCATTCACAAACCACATTCGAACCCATCCCATCAAAATGCCCCCCCCAAAAAAAAACACCAAGAATGACCACCCACCCCAATGGCCCGCCTGGCAGGCCCCCATCGCAGCGTTGTAACTGAAGAGATTGGGCTCACACTCCGCAGTGCGCATGTCCTGCCAGGCCCATGGAAAGACACGGCCTATCATGGCCATGGCAGCAAGAACCCCTGGTGAATAGATTCTGCGGGGTTATGTGGTTTGTTCAAACAACTTTCAACTCACTCGAGCAAGAAAAACATATGGAATTAGATTGCAGAGTTAAATCAGTTTGCGGATGCTTTGGGACTGGACCAATGTATAGTTCTTTTTCTTTATGTACAAAAAAATGGTCAGGAACACGCCATTACTCAAGATCAGCTGATCAACTAGGCCTGCTGTTGAATCACTTTTTGGATCTTGTTTGCGCCCCCCAGCTTTGTGGGGCCAATCAGGCCAATCCGGCGCACACTGTCTCCTTCAAAACTTGAGTGAACTAATGTCAAGAAAGCAATATGGGTGTGGAATAGTTTTTGGAATTTTTTTTGGGACAGGTTTTGGAATTTTTTTTGGGTTTATGCTCTGGCCCCGTTTGCCTTGTATTTGCAAC
>BGPT01001585.1:95108-122112 GCA_003297045.1 Symbiodinium sp. clade C Y103
AGCAGAGAAGCAGGAAAAGCTAAAAGCGGAGAGGTAGGAGATCCAAAAAAAATTCCAAAACCTGTCCCAAAAAAAATTCCAAAAATAAATGACCCTCCGAAAGCAACTGGCAGAACATGTGTTTGAAAAAAAATGACATCTTACCCACACTTGTTGTTCTCTCCATCTTAAGGTGTTTCAACTTTCAACCCGTCCAAACTACCATCGGCCCTTAGGACGACGCCCCATGCGCTTGCAAGAACTCGGCTGCCAGCTTCAGGGCCGAGGCCTGGGCCTCCGTGACGCTTTCTACGCCCGCGGCTTGTGGCACCATGGGATCCTCCGCGCCGCGATTCATCCAGCCATGCAGCATCTGTTCGAAACACACCGAGCGGCTGCTGGGGAAAGCTGCGGTCACCAGAGTCATGAACTCACCTTGGTGGTTGGCACATCCTCTGAAAAATATAGGGAATAAGCATATAGATGAAAGATGATGAAAGTAGCCAATTGGGACCAGCATGATTTTTTGGATTTTTTGGGGGTCGACTTGGATCATCTGCCCTGTCGGGAGGCATTAGGCTCATTGGACAGTCCAACTAACAAGACACAACCCCGACCAATAGAACAAAAAAAAATACATCTAACTCACCACCTGATCACCATCGGGTTTCACGGCCTCATCATCATTGCCAGCTGGCAGCATCATCTGGGGACACTTCACCTCCCTGGCCAGGTCTGCATGCCCTTGGCCATGTGGGGAGCATTGAAAGCGACCCACCACCAGCGAAGGGTGAAAGCCCACACACGCCCGGAAGGCACCAAGGGCCGAGCCCTTCACCGCAAGATATGCACCGAAACAGAAGCCAAAGCAAGAGATTGGAACTGCGGAATCATCGGAATCTGCAGATTGGAAGGAGTTCAGAAGGCCTTGGATCTTCGGAAGCATCTGCTCCCAGCCGTGTCGATATCGAATGCGGTACAGTAAGAGGGGAACGTACAGGAAGAGCCTCAACTTTGGAAGGCTCGAGTCGCAAAAATCCGGACATAGAGGTTCCCCCTCGAACAAATCCGGCAGGCAGATCAAACTGCCATGGATTGCAGATGCCATTTGATCGCACACTCGCCGGTGCTTACCCGACATCGGCCCGAAGACGTCCGAGAATGCCAAGATGATCATGCTGGGTTTCCCCTTTTCACCTGTGAAGTAACAGTCAAGGTCCGCCTTCCGTTCCCACCAACCTTTCAGTTCCACATCATCAGGTGGCAACGGTCCATGTGATCCAGGAGGACAACAGGGGGCAGCCATGAGGATCGGCAAAGATTGGGCGCAAGGAAGGTTCTGCCAAGGAATTTCTTGGGTCAAATCTATCTCTATGCGCATGTGTACATAGCGCTTGTACATTCCAATAATGCCATCATATGCCATCCCTCAGCTCTCCTCCAGTTTTGTTCAGGATGTGTATCCGAGTGGAATTATCTTCTTGGATGGGAACCTTGAGCAATACAGCAACGAAAGTCCATGCCATGTAGCTGACTTGCCTGTTCAAACTGTTTCCACTGCCTTGTGGGTAGGGTTACATAGTGCAGGTGAACACCAAAGCAGCTGGCAATTGGATGTTCATCCCCCCGATTATGTGACAAAATCGTATGTAGGATGATGTTGAATGGCTTCTTTAGGGGGACCCAGGCCCATCCCCACATACCGGTGGAAGCATCAACCCCTGTTTCGGTTGGCAAGCCCCCCATACGGGTTTAAACGGTGATAGACCTACCACGATCCCACTGATTTCTCTGTCGTCCTGCAACACCTCCAGTGCGGAGTCCCAAAGGCCTCAGAGCCAAAATGGGAGTGGTCAATGGGAGGGTCACCAACCCATCTGAGGATGGGGAAATCACAAGAGTTTTGCAAAACATATTCCCAACATTTCCCAACATCCCATTTCAAACTTTCTGATTGAGTCTTGACAAATTTACTGTAATTTACTGCAAATCCTCCAGCCAGAGAGCAATCATAGTCCCCATGAATGCTGGCTGTATATCAGCATGCAACCAGCAAGTGACAGGGGATAGGGCGTTGTTCTCTCCTCACTACGTTCTTGTGTACACTGCTGCCATGTCTTGGGACCTCAGTGATTTTGAGCTCAGCATGTATCCCACCCTCAGGAGAACCTTACTAGTTGCCACCCGCCTAGTGGCAGCTGGCTTGGACCCATCCAAAAAATCTGTCGATGAAGATCATCCTTCCACTTTAGATGGATATATCCTTGGAAGTATATATATATATATGTGTGTGTGTGTGGAAAACCATGTTTAAAAATCGGGCTGATATATGGTTTATATATACTTAACTGCGATATATATATATATATATGGAAACTCACCAAAAATCCTTGTCAAACCACCGCCATCATCCCATCATCACCTCTTTTTTCAACATCCTCCAAGCCACTGGCGGTGCCACATGCCGTGATGGCCGCGGTGTAGGCCTGGACGTCAGGTCCAATGCCTTGCCCTCGGGCGGTCTTCAGCAGCTGCCTCGCCATCTGCGGCTGCTGACCCAGCTGACACGCGGTGATGGCAGCGCTCAGAATCACCGAGTTGCCCTCCACCTGCGCTTCCTGGAGTTTGGGGAGATGGGTTGGGGGCGGAGCACCGGTGAACCTGGATGCCGGATGGGAAGGCCAAAGATGAATGGGAGGCAAAAAGGATGGTTTGATACAAAATGATGTGTAGATTGATAGCTTGACCCCGCCTGCAGCTCCCGCAGATACCTCAATGGCAACAAAGTGAAGTGCCTGATTCGTCTCGTATATCTAAATTAGGATGTGGTTCAAACTTGTCTGACTCTTGAAATTTGCATGGTCCAACCGTGGCAATGATCTGCGCTTCCTCTGCCATCCTTTTTGTTGGATTCGTTTGGGCTATCTCTGAATATGGCTGCCAAGACATCCCAAGCTCCAAGAATACACACCTACAAATTGGTTCAAACCAATGTTCATCCACTTTCACACGGGGCATATGTTCATCCATGTTCCCAAAAACGCCTTGCCCATCATGTTCACATCATCTTCAAAGATTGTTTTTCGTAGAAATGTTCATCATTTTTTCCACTTTCCAAGCCTCAGTCCCCAAGATGGCTATGAATCAAAACCCTTTCTCCCTATCCTATATTTTAGCTGGTGACTGGATGCGGATTCCTCCAGTCATATGGGAATTTCATAGGTAACTTGACCCATCCCCAAAATCTCGAGATGTCGCCAGGCAACTCCAGGGAAGTCTCCCAGGTGGCCATGGCGTTACTGGCGTCAATGGCCTGACTGTAGGACCAGGCATCCGCCTGCACCTGGCGGAATCGAAGCCCAAGACAGAGGGGGCGGTACATGGGGGGACCGTCTATGAAGGTTGCCATTTATACCCATGTATATTGATAGATATAGGCTATAGGTGTATATATATATATATATATATACATATATATATGTGTGTGTGTGTGTTACAGTGTGTGTGTATATATATATATATATGTCTATTTAGATGGATGGATGGATGGACGGACGGACGGATGGATGGATGGGAGGTCAGCATGAGGTCGCCAATCCCGTCCTGTGATCATATTGAATACCCCCCCTCTATGGCTTCCCAAAATGAACAAATCCAATAATTGATTCGATTCAATACTAAACCATGGTTTCAAGGGGTATTCAGTATTAGGGGAAAAGAATTACTATAAGCTATGCAAAGGCGCAACAAAAACAAACACCGCCGTTGATTCATATGAATATGCCACGGTGGAGCGTACCATCTATGAGTTGAATCGTCGCATTTGTACCATGTTCACAACATGGTCATCCCACCATCATGAGGGATTCCTTGTACTGGGCATACTGTATAAATGTCCATTAATATTTCATACATTGATGACCATCCTGCAACGTGGGTATATAATCCAACTTTTGACGGGAAGGATACACAAGCGTCCAGTGTCACAGATTCCAAGCACAGGTGGCGGACATGTGTGGCATCATGACACTAAATTGCATGCGAAACCGACACAAGCAACTTGGCAAATTCATTATGAATTGCTTATCCACGGCCATTCCGGAGTCTCTTGGTTGCACAAGTATGTGCATTGACCATGGCACATGTAGGGATATCGCCGGTATTGCATCCAAATCAACTGGAAATTCATTATTCAATCAAACAATGTGTACACACACACATATATATATATATACATATTTATCATCAATTAATCCTGGGTTGAGATTACCCACGTCATCCACTTCTAATCCGAGAAAATCAGCGCCGATGTTGGAGCCGCCCGGCCTGTTCCTGTCGCATGCTCTGCAGCAGCATGGGAGCCACCGAGAAATCGTTCACCTTGCGGCTCGCGGCCATCACCTCAGGTGACTCCACTCGACTGTGAATGATCTCTGGAACGGCGAACCAAGGCCCCATGGCTCCAAAACCTCCTGAGTGAATGAAAAGATATGAAAAGATATGAAACGCGTATGTTTTGATGTCATGTTTCGGGTTTTTTTTGGGTATCATACGGTATCAACATGACCTCACCTCTATCAACTTTGGTTCTTACATGTTCTTCTCCACTCTTGACTCCCCCAGCCCCAGCTGGCAGGCCACATTGTTGTAGGCATAGGCATCCGGATCGATGCGCCTCAAGCGCATGTCCTCCAGAAAAGCCAGCGCCTCCTGCCAGAGGCCTGCATTCCTCAGATCGCGGGTGTTTTGGAAGACCATGGCAGGCACGCGCAAAATCCGTGTGGAGGTCGCAAATTACTGCTGCAAAAACTTGTGCTGCGGAAACAAATGTCTGTCCGACTCCTGCAATCAGAGGCCCCTGCCAATTGCAGGATGTGTTTAAACAGTTTAGCAACTTTCTGGTACTTACCGTGGGACCTCGTTCCAACCCAGGCCAAGCCACTGAAAGCGTGTAAATACCGTGCCACAGTCGATGTAATCCAACCTGACCGACCGCTGCCTAGATGTCAGCATCCAAAGGGCATATCTTGGCCGAGAGCCATGGCCAACAGTGAAATTCTGGCTCCAAAAGCAATTTCTTCAAATTGGATTGGAATTGGTTAGAATATTTGGAATCATTCCCAACAAAAATGGCTTAAAAGTTGGAATCAAACCACATCAAACCCTGAAAAAAGTGGTCCAAAAAAAACGGCCCTTTCTCCGCCTCCGTCCCGAGGTGGACCATAACTTCTCCATGATTTGACCGGCCTCCTGGGGCTCAGAATCTTCCGGGAAGGTGACACACAAAAAAAAACGATTTACTTGGTTGATCTTAGTTGTATCATGTTGTGTAATGTTGTGTATATACTGTGTACATCTGACAGCATCTGGAAACTACTTCTGCTTGGCGTTAAGTTTAGCTCAAACCCAACCATATGATAGTCTTTTCAGCTTCATACTAACCTAGTTTTATATATACTGTAACGCCCATAATCGCCCATAATCGCCCATAATCGCCCATAATTCCCTCGGGCATCCTCGGGCTATGTCATGGTACAGCTCGGCAACCAGTTGTTTGGCCTCCCACCTATTAACGGACAACCGGCTTTCAAAAGCGAATCTGCGACCCCTCCCCACCAGCCCAGCCTCATGTTGGGCTGCCTTGTAACAAGCCACAGCCGCAAGAGCGCAAGTGCCGGCAAAAGGATTCCTTGCTCCCCAGTCATCTCTCACTGCGTGGTGTTTGATTGACAATTCCATATCCTGACCTCCTAAAGAGAGACCTACTTCCGCTGCAGCCTTCACGGAAACGGATCATCCATCAGATGCCAATGCAATTGCATCCCTGGCACTCGATCCACTATGGAAACCCATGTTCGAATCCAAACAGCTCCAAGCACCGCCTTTGGCACAGCTTATACGGGTTGGTGGTTGAGTCACCAATCAAGAAAATCAGTCACCTGGGATCATCCCAGTTTCATGTTTTTCGGAATCAAAACAAAAACTCATCGCAAACATGTTTGACACCCTCAAAACAACTTTGAAACCCTTGGGCCGCAGTCACCGCCGATGTCCATTACCTGGACCTACAAACGAACAAACATGAAAATACTAGTGGGAAACTCAAATAAGCCTTTCATTTGAAGATGGTTTATAGCACGCATGAAACTGGTGATTTTGGCGATGGTTTATGGCATTGGGTGTGCCAGATTCATCTTAAATCCCAGTGAAACATCCCCGATTTGAAATCCATCCCATTAACATCCCACGTTTATCCCATAATTATTCAATCATAAACCATATTGAAACCATATAAAATCCCAACAGCTGTCCTCCCCAACCAGTTCCACCGCCACGTCACATGGAACGGAAGCGCATCTCCAGGAGCAGCGTGCAGCTCTGCTGCCACAGCGCCCGGTCAGCCAACGTGCCAAGCACCTGGCCATAATCCTGCCGCTAATGGGGTCATAGATATGTGGAGGTTTCCTGGAATGGGGGATACCCAAGTCACCATACGTTTCAATACTACGACTTGGATGATTTGAGGTAATAAGCCCTATCTTAGGAAACCCCCATGTATAGAGACAGATATAACAAGATGTAGACACCTATATTTATATATATAATATATATATATATATGTGTGTGTGTATGTGGATATAGGGATGTACACCAAACTATAGTCATTTTTGATCATGTTGGATCATTGTGGAGTGGAGCATCTCAAAAATATTGAGGGGGTATGAAAAAGCTGGCTGCTTCACTACAAAGGCCTCTCCCAGTCGCTACCAAGTATGTCCTCTAATATGGTTGGCCCGTTAAAAACCCCGTGTTCAAATGGAAAACCAATGAAACTCATCTAGATATACTGTGTTTTCCATTGCCATGTTTGAGTACTGGAGGATTACAGTGTAATGTTTTTTGGGGTTGCAACTAATTCACGAGGCATCCTGGAAATGAGACCGCCCTATCAAACCACCTGTGGTCAATGAGTTCACCCTTGCCCGGCGAACAACTCACGCAAATTCACAAGTTGCCCCAGTCTAGGAGGGAACTTCGGCCATAGTTTGGGACAGAGAATGAGACTATTCAGAGACAGAAGAGAACTTCTGCATGAAAGCCTTGACTTTGTGACTTCCTATTCAGCGACGGGTGACCCTTGGGGGTGCAACATAGGGATAAACTCCAGCGAAAAGTTGGAAAGTCTGAAATGATCTCATCTGATTTCATCCATCCTAAGCCTTGGACTTTGGAACAGTCCAAAACATGCTGCTCCCTTAGTCTACAACATCTGCATCATTAACCATGATTTTCCGGATAACAATTGCAATTTTGGGTGGTATACCTGATTTATCCCATGTTCAGACACACCCCTGATGAAGGTCTGACCCGCTTTCGGTCCTTTTGGTGTCTGAAGGCGCCACCAGCACCTCAAGCTGGATTGGGTGCAGCCGGACACCCCCTGAAGTCCGATGCGGAAAACATGTCCAACCCTTTTTGTTGGGCCAATGTTTATTCGACTTCTTTTCGTGTGGCAGGGCGGAGTCGGATGAAGACTTCAGTGGAAAAGATGTTTCAATTTGGGGATACTCTTCCTTCCACCAGGTCCAAGGGACGCAGCTCCTGCAGTTTCTCCACCAGACTGGCATCACTCAGCTCGGGCGGAAGGTACACCATGACCAGCCATGGCCAGGCGGCAGAACCCAGGCCGCTGCGGAGATGGGGTCGTTGGACCGGTCTCAATTGGGAGTGAAATAATTAAAGGCCGTTATCAAATAGCCATTTTTGGCGGGGTGCGGTAGGTCCAAATTTCCGGTGGTTGGCTTATATTTATATAAACACCGTCTATCCTTGATGTCGCTGTTAGGGAGGGGTAAGCGAAGCAACCCAAAAAATAGGATGTAGGTGTTGTTTTCTGGGCACTGGCATGGCCACAACACTCTTGCCCTCGTGGCCCTCGCACAACATTGCCCTGTTCTTCTGTCTCGTGTTTTGAGGGGGCTGAATGGCGCAGATCTTTAAAGTCTTTGTTGCTGTCTGCTCACTCATGGCTTGTGACACAATTTGGCTTCAACATGCGCCTCCGATATTCCAAAAGAGCATAATGAGCCAAAACCACACCTGCAACAGCCCCTGTTTGAAGGCTATGAAACACCAGAAGAGGGGATAGGTTTCCCGAATCCTCACGAGGGTCACCTCAAAAAGGAGGATAGTTCCAAACCCATCCGTATCATCCATTGAAAGGGGCATTCAGTGGGCATATCGGTTTGTCATTCGTCCAATGGAGGTGGGAAGAACCGTCTGAAACTGACAGCTGCTATCGGACTGCAAGAGCCAATGGGACAAAGGAAACTTGACTTAGATTTGCTCAAAACCCAACCTGCCAAATCAAAAAGTGACTTAACATGCCTTGACCACAAAGGAAACTGAAATAATCACATGCAGCTACTCTACCACCTGGTGCCAAGGGCACTATGGCATCTTCACCCTCTCCGAAGTCGAGACCGGCATGTCCTGCAGTGGACGAACAGGAAAAGACGGAACATGGGCTTGTTTCAAAATATATAAGGTGTCCCTACATCCCAAATAGTCTGCCCTGGTAGTTTAAGACAGCTATCGAAGTTCGCCATGCTTAATAGGTAAATGATCTGTAAATAGACCATTTTCCATAGCTATATATATATATGTATATAGCTACGTTAGATTCCCAAAGGGTATCATCATTTTGGGCATCCAGATTCTGAACATGTTGGACACACCCACATCCCTCCACTAAGGTTTGGGCTGAAGAGTGCCTGTGCAGTCGGCCAAGATCCACTAATTGCCTGGCCATGCGATGCCGTCCGGGTCCACCCTGTGATCCCGGTTCCATGAAACCACCGAGCGCCAGACCAGCGCTTGCCCGAAGTCGTCAGAGGATAATGGCTCTTGACACGCTAAGCCTTAGCACTCGTTAGCACTTCAAGAAGAGCCGTGATTTATTCTATGATATTGAAGACCCCCTACTAGAAACCCTGGTTGAGTAGTACTGGGTCCTTTAATTGGGGACATGTAGTTTATTGGGCAGGTGGGTTGCCAATATTGACCTGTTCTCATTGGTCATCTAGGCCTGGGTCCAGAGATACAGCAAAGTCTAGCTGTAGAACCTAATTTTGGCCCCCACATGTCCTATTTTTGAATGATGTGGCAAACCGTAAACCACAAACCATCCCCAACAGGCTTATGAAATAAGCTACACCTAGAACTGCCCAGTCAATGGCATTGGGTTTGCCACATCCCAACCACCTGGGCCGCAGGCAAACATCGATCAACAAAGCGCTGATGGGATCTCCCGTCACGTCGCCAACCAGTGCCTCCCATGGCGGGGTTGGGAAAGGGTTCTGGATGCATGGACCACTCTGGAAAGACTTCCTGTTTATTGCACAATTCTTGTTATGATTTGTTAAGCAGCACTGAGTCGTACAACCCTCGAAGCTGACTCCACACATGAGTCAAACTTCAGAAGTGCCCGCAGATCACGTCCTTACACAAAGGTGTTGTTCAACATGGATGGAGCAGTCCTCTGTCACTGCCTGCCTCTGTCGCAGCTGGAAAGGGTAGCTTTGGAGCTCGTCTTTGCACCGCCTGGCTCATCGCCGGGCAAATATCACCCCTGACAAAAGACAAAGAACTTTTGATGGCGGTCCCCAAATACAATGGTCATTCTGATTATTCGGGCCCTTGGGTTGGTTGATTCTAGGAACCATGGTTTTTACCGTTCGTGTCATCAAATATTGGAGTCGTCCCCTCATCGAATTCTGGCACTTGAGCCCAAAATTGGGCACCCAACGAGCTTTTTGTTTCAACAAATTTCATGCAAAAAAAATAGCCAAAACTGTCTAAAAGCTCTGGTTCCATGGGGCTTCAATCTTGACCCCATGGGCCCCATACTCCGCTGGAGGTCACTCCCGCCAATCGCCTCAAGGGCCCGTCGACGCAGCGCCTGGAGCCACTCCTTGGAACCTTCCAGGGGCTCGGCGAGTCCATCCATCCCATCCTCATCTATCCACGTCTCATCTTTGTTACCATCTGGTATGTTAACATAGACCCTGAAAATCCACCATTTTGAGTGGCAACTAGTCTTCCAAGCCCTATCTGCCAGGGTCTATGTTAATTTACTGGAGGGTACTAGATTAAATATGTTTGAAAAGTCTCTGTGTCGGTAGAGCATCTCCTGGTTTTCATCCGGTCGAAATGAGTTATCCAACTTCGATCCAGGCCCCCAAACAGAATACCACACCTTCCAGCTTGCCACCCAGGCGTGCCAATGCGCCCAGAGCACGTAGTCTCGCCAGGGCAGCCAGGGACGAACTCTTGTAAGCACCTCGCCAAAGCGGCAGATTTGGCCACAGCTACTTGCTTCATCTTCATGATCAGGCTAGGGCGAACTCCTCACAAGGAGGAAGATTAAAACCATGTATATATATATATATATACATATATGCAATATACTATCTATATATCCATATACATGTGTGTGTGTGTGTGCGTCTGTGTGTGTGAGTGCGTCTGTGTGTGTGTGCGCGTCTGTGGTGTGTGTGTGTGTGCGTGTCGGTTCTGTATGTTACATCTTAATGTTCTATTCATGTTCAAAATATGCATAATATATAATCATTATGGAAACGCCAAGCCCAATTTGATTGAAAGCGGTGGTCCGCCGTTTCAGCTGATACTTGAAATTCACCGGAAAGAAGTTGCATCGCCAAAGACTACACATGGATGAGGGTTCGAAGTTTCAATTGTGGCTGTCCTGCTGAAAATATCTGAAAATGTCTGCGGGGTTCCATCCAGCATTCTCCAATACACTCGCATGGACGCTTCAAAAATGCCAGTATCCAGTAGAATAGTAGCCGTTCATCATCTAACTGGGAGCCCAGTCATCTGGCTCTATGCCATATTTGGAGGATCCCCTTCCCGCCGGCCTCCTAGGGGCCATGGCGCTGCCTCATCACCACAGACTTCCACCTGGCGAAGGCCAAGCCCCAAGTGGGGGAGATTGGGGGAGGGTTAAACCCCACGCATTTCTGGTAAACTTGGGGTTGGTTTATGATCTCAGGTTTGCCACATTAAGATGATGCAAACTTTGTATGCTTCTATGCAAGGTTGGAATGTGGAAGTTGATTTTGACCCCAAGGGCCAATTCGTTTCAGTCTGGCCTGGTGGTCGTGAGACCATGCCATATTTGTAGAAAGTCGGTCACGGTTCAACCAGTTGATGTGACAACCAGTGGGTTCAATATCTCCACTTTGCTTGCTAGTGTGGCCTAACTGGTTGGTTGAAGACTTGAGGCATGAGAAACGTTTTGGGACACCTTCACAGAGGTCAATTTCGAGAGACTGGCGTACAATATACCTCGGTTTATATCCATCTATAATTTGCAATATCCGCATCCACACTCCGCATCCACACGCATCAGCTTAAGAATTAGGTCATCCACCAAAAAATATGCCATCAATAAACCCAGCCACTCTCATTGCCCTTTGGCAATTTAACATTGCTATGCTACGGAGTTTTTCCCATGAACCAGAGGGTAAGTCAGCCAGGAGCCTCCGGCAACGGCGCATCCCCTTGCGCGGCCAGCAGCTGCTTTGCAGGCCGGAGGGGGCTGTCCACACCTTCCAACCTCTCCGGCTGCGGAGTCTGCTTTTGGCTTCAAAAGGTGGAGTGAAACAGGAGACAATCAGTTGACATGCCATGAAGGATAAAAAGAAAGAATCAACAAATGAGGGGAAAAGACCAGATTCACAGAACAAAATTGGTGAAATTCAAGCAGCAAGAACCTGTAATCAAGTAACAAAACACTTTGGCTATAAGAACAATGGCGAGAAAAGATGCACTTCCTGGTTTGGTTGTAACCCATTTGCATCTTTCCCAGGTTCGGATGGGGAAATGTATCAAGGATCCGCCCTGGTACCCAGCCCACCTCTGTGAGGCCATCGCAGCACTGACTGCCACATCCTGGCGCTTCACCAGCTGCGACGAGTCAGACCACATGGATTTTTCCTGATGTTTGTCCACCACGCCTATATCATATATCTGTATTTCTAATTCGATATCTAGGTTGTGTGTAGTGTGTAGGTATACTGGTATGTGTATATATATATCTCTCTCTCTCTCTCTCTCTCTCTATCTGTGTGTGTATGTATCCAGATGTGTAAATCATGCTTTGTCACACGTACTAGAGGTGTCCTTCATGTAGGGCACCTCTGCATTTCACCCAGACCCTGAGACCGCTACCAATACATCCGCAAAGGTCGCGAGGCACAGCTGTTGCGCCTGGGAGATTCTCAGCGCAAACATGTCACCTCTTGGAAACTGCTACAGCACAAAAAAAAATAGTAACAATATTAAACAATATTAAATATTACTCATGGTAATACTAGTAGTAGTCGTGGTGGTGGTAGAAGTAGTGGTAGAAGTGGTAGTGTACGAAGTAGTAGTAATAGTAAAACCAACAACTGTAGGAATAACAAGAACAATAGTAATAGCAATAACACTAGTGATAACAAAACAATAGTAATAACAATGACAATAGTAAGAACAATAATATAGTAATAGCAATAGTATGAACATGTATTAAATATCACAAATTAAGAATAGAAATGACAACATGTAGACACAACAAGCAAATAATAATACAAGCGTAAGTCATAATGACTTAATCACAATATCTCATAAATCATAATGATAATATACATCTGATACCACTCCAGAACCGTGGCACCTGGCCCAGCTGGGATCCCAACCGCTGACGTATTCTCCACACGACTCAGGCGCTTCGCGAGGACAGGGCTGGCAGCGCAGAAGGCACTGCTCACAGAAGAGGCGATACCTGGGGCAGCTGCCGGAAGGCACCAAGAAATGATGAAGAACCAACATGAAGCAACTAAGAATTACTCACTCGTGCTTAGTAGTGAATGGGGGGATGAGATGCAAATTTTAAGTTATTCTATTATAGATCATGCCCCCATTCTGGTTCTAAAATTGGCACAAGTTGTTGATACCTTGTCCAGTCATCCACGCTCCGCTTCCATGCTCCGCTTCGCCCAGCTGTTAGCCACCGAGCAGCCTGCATGGAGACTCTGCAACGGATCCACCGGCTCCTGCTGGGCTTCCCCAAAAATCACCGTACTTAGGGCTGCCTTCAGGTGTCACATGTATCACATGTACCCAGGCTTGAATTCTTGAGCCATTCAGCCCCCTATGGGATTGCCATAACGGCAGAATTCACTCAGACGGGACAGGCATCCGGTCATTTTTTTCATCCTTTTCCTCTCTCGAGCCAGCCTGGTCACCTAAGATAGATGAAAAGCATTGAGACGAGGCCACGAAAAGGCCAGGAACGACTTCTGGTGCCTGGAACTTCTGGAAGTGACGAGCAGGTGCTTCATGGTGGTTCCATATTCGTAAATGAAGGCCACCCGTAAGGGCCCGAAAGTGACACTTGTATATATACACTTGTCCTCAACATATGCACATGGCGCATACTATGCTACATGTTGATAGCTTGTTGCTCTCTGCATGTGTGTGTGTATGTCTTTCTGTTTGCGTGCGTGTCTGTAGCCACCTGTGAAGATAATGGAACATACAAATGTCTTGGGTTCAATACCAGAACTGTTCAGGTTGACCCATCTTCGGACGTACTTATTACCTTGTACCACGGAGCTCCTAACATTTCCTTTTCTTTTTTGGATTTTTTTGAGATTAGTCGGGTTAGTCGGTTTAAGCACGGAAAAGCGATGTAGCTCGACCCTCAAGCCCCCAAAATGGTGAAATACCAGGGTCCTGGACCCCGTACCCTGTGCTGCCATGAAATCCGATTCTCCACAATGCGTTCATTCCTGCACTTCCAGCCACTTCCAGAAAAGTCATGTCTAGCAGAAGCTCAGGGCTGCTGCCAGCTTGACATGTCCAAGCGAGCATTAACTTGACTATGGCGTACCTATCCCCTCCCCTCCGGTCGCATCTGGGCACAAGTCAAAACTATCACCACATATCACCACAGCCTGATGTGGGGATGAACCTTGATGAACATACATTTCTGTAATTACCAAACATATTCAGAAACATGTTGATGCGAAGATCCCAGTACCAATATTAGGGTTGATTACGCGTCTACGTCACCCATATGCGGATGCAGACAGTAGCCAAATAGAAACAATCCAAAATATCCGAAATTATACATTATGGTGTATATATATATATATGTGTGTGATAATATATTATATATGATATATATATATATATATGATATATATGATATATATATATATATATATGATATATATATATATATATGATATATATATGTAGATATATATATGATATATATATATATGATATATATATATATATATGTGATATATGATATATGATATACGATATATGATATATATATATATAAATGTATATATATATGATATATATATACACATATATATATATGATATATATATATATATATATATGTGATATATGTATATATGTGATATATATATATGTATGATATATGTATATATGTGATATATATATATGATATATATATATATATATGATATATATATATATGGTATATATATACATTATGTGGTATATATACATTATGTGGTATATATATACATGATATGATATATAATATATATATGATATAGTATGTATATACATAAGATATATATGTGTGTGTGATATATATATATATATATCAAAATATATATATATATATTTATATGTGTGATATACATATGATATATGATATATATTTTTATGTGATTATATATATATATGTGATATAATTTATATTTTTTGTATATGTGATATAATATATATATATGTGATATAATATATAAATGTGATATAATATATAAATGTGATAATATATATATGTATATATACATGATATAATATATATATATATGTGATTTATATATAATCATACATAAAACATATATATTTATGATAGATAGATATATATATATATA
This sequence comes from Symbiodinium sp. clade C Y103, assembly GCA_003297045.1. NCBI lineage: Eukaryota > Dinophyceae > Suessiales > Symbiodiniaceae > Cladocopium > Cladocopium sp. clade C. The sequence goes on from BGPT01001585.1 coordinate 110,084, forward strand.
TATGTATATTGGATATAGATATATATATATATATGTTTTTATTTATCTATTTATTTATCTATTTATTTATTTATCATATATGTGATATATATATATGATACATATATATATATATATACATTCATATATGATATTTATAATATACATATATTATAACATAAAATAATCAGATAACCAGCAGATGCTCCAGCTGACTTGTGAATCATCCTCATTTTCCACCTCCTTGTCCATGAGATGCGGCCGAAATCTCAGCTCCAGCACTGGCCAGGGCTCAGGGCTTTTTCCGCAGGTGCTCAAGGTGCTCCTTTTGTTTTTGCACCTGGGCTTTGGGGCGGTCCAACCAACAACAGTTTGACATCCATGGGGACTCGTGACGCCAAGAATACGGTGAAACCCCCAGGCAATGAGCAGCAAGTTCATGCAAATTCGTAAAGATTATGACACCATATGACACCTACAAAACAATGATGTCAACCCCTGATTGATAAACCCTGATGAAAGGCATTAGAAAGGCATTCCCCCAGAAATGGTGCTGATTCGCCAAAGGGCAAGTCAAACAGCCTCGGGTTTTTGTTTAATCCAGGCCTTTCTGCATCCTGAGAACCGGCACCAAGCCGTGCTGTTGCTGCAAACGGCTCTCGGCATCTGAAAGCCTCTGGAGCAGTTCCTGGACACGTTTGGCACTGAAAATGCGGGGCATCTGGCTATTCCAATTTGGAGGAGTCGATTTATGGTAACCTCTAACAATTAATAGTCCATAAATATTTGGAGGAACCATAAAGTTCCATATTCCAAGAATCATAACTGAACCTAACCTGATGAATTCAACCCAAAACTCGCAAGCGTGTACTCTCAAACGAATTGGCCAAGACCCTGGAACCTAGTGTTGCTGGTGTGCCGTGCTGCGCCCATCTGGGCCCTCAGAGTTCCGATTTCAATCTCGTGTTTCTATGATTCCACGGGTTCTATTCTATTCATCTTTGCGGCCAAATTTGAATTTGGGGAGAGTTCTTAGAGTTGGGGATAGCTTGGGTGCCAAAAGGAGCTCACAAATCCTACCAAGCACCCATTAGGGGGAGGCCCTGGGTCTGAAAATATTGACCTGTACTCAATGTTCCTTGGAAATTTGTTAAGATTGTCAACTGAATCATGTTGAATCCGCATTTCAGGCCAGTTCAATCCCCGTTTTCTGTTGGCTAAATCCCTGTTTAGGTGTTCATTCTAATCTCTGAGTGTAAACATGCCCATGCATCTGTTTGTTTAAAAAATGTGCCCCGCCATATTTTTGGGGCGACATCCCCATTTCTGCCGGTTACATGGCGTTGTCTGAAAATTGGATACACGTACTCTACTGGTTAATCATCATTTCCGCCATCAATATTGCTATTTGGGGGTATGCTCCATCTTCAGACATGCCCAAATAGTTGCAGTTGGTTCTGTACATCGCATTGTATCCCGATGAAATCCCTGAAATCCATATGAGGCGGATGATTAAATTCGCATTATGTCCCCATCAGATCATGTTAGATCCCAGCCGGCCCAGCCACGCACCTGTCGCTGCTGTCTTCCTTGGCTTCTTTGCGCCTGCAGCGACCCCAACCTGCCGCGAACGGACGGGAGGAGTTTGAGAAAAAAAAATGGTGGAAACCAGGGACAAAAACGGATAAACAGTGGAAGACAGCTACATAAAGGTTACGGCCAAACACCTCGTCTTGCCCGAGACGCTCTCAAAACACTGTAAATCATGGGTCGTTCTGGCATTCCTGAAAAGCTCAGGTAGGGGACCTGTGCGTCATTGCACTAGTAACCCTAAAAACCATGAAAAAACACAGAAAAGCCTCAACCGCTAGACACCCAAACCCTAGAACCCCAAGTCTAAAACCCTATATAAAACCTTAAACCTCAAAGTGATGTTGGGCGACATGGGGTGTTTGCGGGCAAGACTACCAAGATCTACTAGCAAGAAACATGGACAAACAGTGTGGTAAAGGGCTAAGCGGGAAAAATTAGGAAGAACGTGCCAACCAAAATGTGGACCCAGCACAACAAGTATCTAAATTGCGGACATGAGCAACCAAACTAATCCAGAGAAATGAGGAGACTATTTGTAATGACCGAGATGTAGACATAACAGACATAATATGAAATGGCAAACTTAAGTGGGGCCAACTGTTCGGGCCCGTGCTGAGGGACACTGAAAAGTTCCACGATCCGGCTTTCATGTCACAGGACGCATTCGCTCAAGAAATTGATCCTGCAACCGCTTGAATGCCTCTCACCATCCAGACTTCCAGACTCCACTTTTCCCTCGCTCCTCAGAGGCAACGAGTCTCAAGGCTCCAGTTGGTCTGGTATTTCTTACTTCATTACTATTTCAAAAATGTGGGATGTCCAAAAATAAGACAGGCCCCATTGCCGCCCATCTTATGCGAGAACCCCGCCACTTCTGAGATAACTGGTCACAGAGTGAATTTCTGATTGGCGCTAGCTGTCCGGCCTTCCGATTAGTTTGAGAAATTCACTGGTCCCTGCATCTAATACCATTCTAATGTAGGTAAAACAATAATAAACCATCCCCCAAATCACCATAAATAGGTGGTATAAACCATTCCCAAATGGGTGGTTTATTATTGTTTTACCCACACATGGCACAGTACTTTGGTCATCCGCACCGTCTCAAACTGCTTCACTTCCTCCAGACGCGGGCAACAAACTGTGGAACCTGGGACCCAACCGACACTGTTTTGGGGGACCATCCACCAAGAGAAAACTCGGTTCAAGTGCCATAAATAAGGTAAGTATACAGAGACGATTTTGGACTGCCCTGCCCCGTAGTCCAGTTGTGTTTATTCTTGGACCGTGAGCGGGCGAGCAAGAGATCAAAATCAGAAAACAAGGATTCAGAATGCAATCTCAGATTTGTGGCATCATTGCAGGGGCTATGCCCAACATTTCAACAGAAAGGCTCCCAAAAACCACGCAGCTCCGCAAATCCAGCCTCCAAGCTGAGTTCCGGCTCAAGGGCCTGCAGCGCCTGCAGCGGGTGATTTTCTTAGGTGGCAACTGGATGGGGAAAAATCAACAAAGGCATCATGGGATTATCATGGGAATTGATGGGATTTTATGGTTTTACAATGGCTCTGTACTGGTTTGTAATTATAATGGTAATAATTGTTGTGCAGTGGTTTTTGTAGTGGGATTTAATGAGATTATCATGGGATTTATATAATGGGATTATCATCATGGGATTTTATGGGAGTTGCTGGAATTTGATGGGGTTGATTGGTTCCCTCCGGTGTCATGAAACATGGCTGGCTGGGAAATTCCCAAACTAAATGGGCATCTAGAAAAATCATCGATCTAAATGGGGAATTGCCCACAGCCATGTTTGATTTTCAGAGGATACGGACTACTAAAGTTACAGATGGTTGTGGGTTCAATTTTGGGATACTTCCAGAATAAGACTTGTTTGATCCCAAAAGTATCCGACTTTTGTAGGTCCCAGGGTCTTTGTGTGCCCATACCAAGTGGGATAGAGTTGGCTGAGGATATCAACACACCAAGCGGATCAAAGACAGCACCTTGTTTGGCTTTGCTTCTGACGACCTCAATCAGTGGGGACTCCCCGCGAGAGAAAATCACCCAAAAGACCTGAGATTTTCCGGTGGAACTTGGGGAAGTTGCTGCAGGGAACGGCAACCTAGATCCGTCCATTCGATTTAAGGGAGGTATTTGGGGGCGCGGTTGGGCTTAGATTCCAACTTATGAGGTCTCATGGAGTTATTACCCACTAATTGAGAATCCCAACTGCACCCCCAAGTACGTATCTTATCCGCTAGTTTGATCTAGCGATTGTTGCCGGAATCCATCCATGTCTATATCATCCTCCTTACACCTTTCTTGTGCGCCAATCGATCGGCCTATCATGACCTATCCATCATCTTCTCTTATATTTCCTCATCTACATACTTTCCGTGAGTGTATGTCTGTGTCTTCATGAGTGTGGATGAGTATGCTGTGCGTGATGCATTGCTCATCTGCTCAATATCTCGCTCCATTATCCATTGATGTGTGTGTGTGTGTCATCTGTGTGCGATTTCTCGTCAACTCAGCTAAACATGCACCGCTTTTGCCAGTATGAGTGGTGGTTACTGGGAGCTCAGGCCGATCCTACTATCTGGGAAGATGCTACCAACATCCCATTGTAAACAAAGAATAACAAAGATGGGTCAGAACCATGGTGATGAACCACGATTCCTGGATCTACATGAAAGATCGTAAAAGGGTCTAAGCAACCTGGACATGCATAGGTCAATTCCCTATAGTCCTATACAGCCTATACAAATCGGGAATGCCTATTGACGCTGGTGAAATCCAGCGGGAAATCCCCGTGCTCATCCATTTTCAGGAATGATTTTGCATGGTCATTCAAACCATCCCCCCCTACTGCATAAACGAAGAACAAACGAACAAAAAAAACACGAGGCCAGGGCCCATTCTGCAACTTCTCCACTGCCACCTGGCCCGGGCCCCGCAGGTCCAGGGAGTTCCATGTTTGCCATCGTTTTGTCAGGATTCCAATGGTTCCAATTTCCAAATGTGGAGTTTCAGAGGTGCAATGCGCCTTCACCCAATGGCAAACATCCAACAAATCCAACGCTTGAATTAGGGGATGGTTTATAGCAACTTTTGTGGTAAAATTGGGGTGTAATGAGGGGGTTACCACATCCTTTGTCTCCAGGATTGCGTCCCCACCTGGAGATCTTCCACTGCGACCCGAAGCTGAGCTGCTTGGTCAGACCTTCTGAAACCACCATTGTGGATCTTTATGGTGTGACCAGGGGTAACGTTTTCATACCCTCAAAACAGGCATGCAATCTACTTCTAGCATCTGTTTTTTCCATTTTCTTGCATATTCATCGCTCAACAGCACCCCATATCATGTTCCCCCCCCCTTTGTGGCAAAAGATTAAAAGAACCGCTTCGCCACAAATATTGCATGCCCGCATAGTATGGGCGCAAAAATAAACAAATCCAAGGCGTCCATGGGACCCCCCCCAAGCAGCCGAACGTGAACTGTCGTGTCGAAGCCTCCTCCGTACGAAGCCGGGCCTGGCTCTTGGAACCAGGGCTGTGGTTGTGCAGGTTTTTGGGTGGATACAGTATCTCTCTCTCTCTCTCTCTCTCGCTCCATTTGGGTGGATATATTTCAATGTGCTTGAATGGTCTTCGGAAATGAATTACATTCATGGTAGTGAAATTCTTGGGGGCTAATCTGGCTCTTGCAAGCATGACTTGGAAGAGGTTGTGAGTATTGCGGATCGACTACAGCAGCACCCTTATTAACCAAAGGGAAGGTGCTCTGTTCTGTCTTCAGCAAATGTTACTTTCCTCGTCTATGTGGGACCCCTCTACTGCATCTTGCCCCACAATTCCAGGCACCCCAAAACACTGGTTGATCAATGCTTGTGCCATTCGCTGGCTTCCGGTTCGGCTCAGTGTGTCTAGTGTCTAGAGGAATCGTTCCACTACAGTCAGTAGTGACTCAGCAATGCCAATGGCCAGGTTTGAGTCACTGATCCACACAACTGGAGGTTAGCCTCGCAGGCCACCAGGTCAGTCACCAACTTTTCCTTCAGTTCCTGCGCCCAGATTGCCATTGTAACCATCCCATCTTGGGGATGGATAAGTTTGAGCCATACCCAAGTGGGTCATGCAATCACAAGTCCAATGGAAATTGAGAGGCTGGCCGTCAACTCCGGAATGAACATCATCTAATCATCAAATCGTCATATCATCATCATCATCATCATCATCATCATCATCATCATCATCATCACCATCATCATCATCATCACCATCATCACCATCATCATCATCATCAGCATCATCATCATCACCATCATCACCATCATCACCATCATCACCATCATCACCATCATCACCATCATCACCATCATCACCATCATCATCATCATCATCACCATCACCATCACCCTCATCCTCCATTTCTGTTGGTCCAAAACTAAAAACTCTGTGGCACATTGTGGCAGCACCAATGTTTGGGGAACATGTTCAGCACGCCCTGGATAGCACCCCCCGGCCAGCGCCCTGCACTTCCACACCTCCAGTTGCTGTGCCAGTTTGGGTTCCTCACGGCGGCTCCCAAAAAATGTGGTGCGAGGACGGTCAACAGATGTGGTGATGATGCATGTCCCACTGAAACCTGAACCAGGCCTGTGGCAAATCACCTCCGACCAGCCGTTCACGTGCTGCTCCAAGTTACGAATTTTGGAGATTTACCGGCTTGTGATCCCAGTGCCAAAACAGAGATCAACAACGATGATGGTCTTTACCCTACTTAGACCCTACTTCCCCGCCTCATTCTGCTTCAGGCGCATCATTTCTTGAGCCAACTCTTCCGCCACACCACGCGCCTCAGGGATGGCTGGGAAATCAAAGGGGATGGTCCTGGGCCAATGGGATGGTTGAAGTTATCCATGAAAATTATGTAAACAATCATCCCCTATTTGCAATAAATGTTTCCATATGCAGTTACATAGCAGCCCTCAGATAGATGAAAGAAACTGATTTTGTTCCGGAATGTTGTAAATGACCGTTAGCTCATTGTTTCTGTGTTTTGAAATCTTCGAACCATCTTGGGTTGATATGCTCAAATATTGGGATTCAAGCAGTATGGGTTTCATCCCAAAATCACCAACACTTTGGGGGTTCACCTCGCAAGAAATGGGAGCATAGTAACGTGATAGAACTGGGATCTATTTGGACAAATGAACTCAATGAGAATGAGAACCAAGGATAGTCATTTGCAATCCCAAGGTGGCTCATCAGGTGTCTCATCACAGCAGGGTCAAAAAACAAAAAAAGAAAGAAAAACTGGATTAGACCTGCTTTTTTTCCGATGTTAATCTAGAATCCATATCATAATCAATTCAACACTAGGCAAGCAGGGTTATCATAACCGGCTCTAGGGTCACCCCCCCTGATCATTTGGCACCACCTCCAAATGGGTCTGCAAGTTGGCATTCCATCTGGGGGAGCTGGGGGGTATCAAGCCCTGTTCCGTATGTTTTCACTGAAATTTTGTACATTATGTAATGTGTATATAGATGTGTATACCATGCATATGGTGTAAGTCTGTCTATATCTGTATAAATGAGTAAATACATATATATATATATGTATAACTATGTGTGTGTGTGCTATATGTACACAGACACAGACACACGTATAGCTGATGTGTATGAAGATGTAATGTATGTGTCTGCGGCATTGAGGCTTGAAAATGTGCCCACTCGTCCCGCCCCAGCGTGCATATGTACCATCAATTCAATACTATAAAGTTCATAGGGCCATAAGTCTTCAGGAAGCAAGACCCAGGCTTTTAAAGTCTTTTAAAGCCTTCTTTCAGGGGAGGCACTTTTTTCTATTTCAATCAAAGCTACATTGGACACCGCCTCTTTCAACTCATGCCGAAGTTGGTCGTGAATCTCACCCACCTGACCATGACAAGGATTGACGCCAAAGAGCCAAGTTGCTGGCAATTTGGGGAAGCCCTAGTTCAATATGAAGAATTGTCTACAAATTAGGCGATGAATCCTCTGAAAGCAGCTAAAGCCTGGGGAGTTTCCATGATTTCCCTTGCCATATAGAATGAAATGCTCCGCCACCTGCTGCTTTTGCTCGTGGCAGAAGTCGCGGGTGGTGTCGCATTCGCGGAGCACCTGCCAAGCTCTTGGGGATGACTGGTGGTCTTCTCAACCCGGGGACGGTCAACTTGGGACCTGGTGGGGTCTAAGCTGGTGATTTTGAGAATCAAACTGATCCAGCTCCTGCTGCAGAAACCATCAGCTGAAAGGTGGGAATATGTCATGGTGACATGGTGCATCAGGATGGGCAATCTCGATTCCCATTGGATGTCAAAAACTGGCCCTTTCACCATCATTGTCCATCATTGTCTTCAATCAACAAAAACCAACATTAGCCATCATCAATATTCATTAATCATCATCAATCAACATTGGACATTAACCAGCATTAAGCGACATTCACCATCATTCACTATCATTATATAACCACCACCAGCCATCATTAACCATCACTAACAAAGCTTGCCCCAAATGTGTGGATCGTGTCTTCACCACTGCCTTGGCTTCCAGATTGGAGAGTTCGGCTTGCACATTGTTCTGCAGCTTGCTAGACCTTGGCACCACAAATCCACTGTGGACTAAAAGCCAAGCGCCACAGGACAAATTTGCCAAGCTCCCAAACTTCACAGGAAGCCACAAATGGGCAACATCTAGTTATGTCGACCCGGACGAATGAAGCTTTGCTGCTAAGCTGGCACCTCCAATTAAACCGCCAAGGGATTTTTTTGAATCCCAGGTTGGCATTAGCAATTCACGCCATTACTGAGTCTCCAACTGGTCCATCGTAAAGTCGCGCAATTCGGCCACCTTTGGACCGCCGTGAATCACGAGTGGCATAAAACCGACCAGCTACGCTACGGTAATGCAATGTGGCGACGATGATGAACCAGTGGAGTTTGAGTCGTTCCGCGTTCCATTTGGGCAAAGCCAATGGACAAAATCGATATAATGTGGGAAAGCCAACGCCATAAACCATCCCAAAGTGATCAGCATGTGGTTGGGTGGTATCAACCATCCCCAAATGGTAGGTTTCCTTCTTGGGTTTCCCACGTTACTTGAGCCACCCACCACACCTCCTTCAAGGCAGCTTGCACCTGCCGCAGGGCAGGCTCGCCATTCCTTAGCGGCCCAGGGCAGGCTGAAGTGAAAAGATGTTGCAAGGAGGAAGCAATCAACAAAAATCGGATTAGAATAACTGATTCGAAAATTGGATTTAACGCACTTCAACCGAGCCCAATATGGGGGTTCACTTAGATTTAAACTGGGGAAACAAATAAAACAGGAACCAAATGGAACCAGAAGATTGCATGGCTGTGGTTTGTGTACAAGATCACCCATCCCAAAGATTGTTTGACATATGCTGGAACTGTTGGGATTATTCAATAAATCTCACAAGCCGGCACTTTCAGGCCAGTGTGTTCCTTTTGTTCCTTTCTGCTCCTTGTGGAGCCCTGGTTATAGTAGCTTCAACCACACTGAGACATGATTATGGAACCGTAACAACGCAAATGTGCAACATGATATTCTGGCCATGTCATGAATGTCATGTCAATATATCGTAACATCCGTAATTACAGTATTTCCATATCTTGCCGTTCTGGAGTTCCAGCCTTCAATTGATGCTTGAAATCTTAACATAAATTGGAATAGAACAACTTAAAACATCTCTAAAGAAGCTTAAATCATCTCTAAAACTATCTAAAACTGCAGTTGTTCATCAATTTGAAAAGTTGTTGAGATTTAGTTTCTACAGCGAACAGGGCTCATCTGCGCACATGAAACGACTTTCAGCCAAGAGGCAGCCAGGCCTCCCGCGCCTCTGAGCTTCGTTTTTCAACCTAGGCACGGGAACACGGCCTGCAAAAGATTGGAGCCGCGCTAGCCGAACAAAATATGGATTTAAGATGATTTAAGAAGGATTTAAGCAGTAAATGTCATGATTTAACCAACAAAAATGCGGATTTCACCAGCCAAATTTTGGATTTCAACAGCAGAAAAGTGGATTTCACCCGCAGAAATCAGGCTTGAAGCAGCACGAATTTCATAATGGAGTGGGGCGTAAGAAACAACCGAATGGAAAGATCACCGCAAATCTGGCTGGAAAATTCCGAATTTTCAAAAAGGTTTTCCTATGAAAGGTTGATTTGTCGCACCATGTCCTGCCGTGTTGACTCAACGAGAGGGCGCTTCCCACGTCAACAAGAGCCGGTGGACAAACCAACGAAATTGGATGGAGCCGTTGAGCCAACAATAGGATGTCCACTACTACCAATTGGGTTCATTCCAAAGAAATGACTAGACCGGCAAAATCTACCATTTGATATGAGGTCATGTTTCTTGCCGAACCGGGACACCATTGATTGGCAGATATGCCCTTACTTTTTTTCGTTGCACCCACTGCCAGCTCTGAGGGCTTCACATGTGAGAGCCTCTCTTCCAGTCCTTGTACTTTCTCATGAGTATCCAAGCCTCAACCACAATTGTGGCCGACGAAATGGCCACAATTTCCATCGCAGTATCTATGGATACCTAAGGCGTGTATGGATATCTATGGCAATCTCTCAGGCCTTTATCCCCAGGAACTCCCTAAATACTTCCCTTCCGAAGCTCTTGTGAATGCCTTGGGTGTGGGTCTGGATGTGGTCAAAATCCAAGGCCGTTTGATGCCATGTGGACCCACTGATTTTGGTGATGTTTTCGAGAAACAAATAGCATCCAAGATTTCGGGCACATGCTCTATTTGAAAGCCAATTCTCGCTGCTCAGCATGTAGATGTCTGCAAGGCACAAGAGATTGGGTGAAAAAACATGGAACGCATATTTGGAGCCATTTCCAGTAGATCAGTAGGCAAGTCAGCTACAGTACTAGTAACTCTGGGACCCCATTTTGTTTCAACTTCCATGTGACGCTTCGGCTCCAGGGACTTGGGAATGTGCCAAATTCTGACACCCATGGTGCCCTCCTCCATAGCCACAGCATCCCATGGCTCCGGGCGTGCAGAGCTCAAACGCCCTTGGCACGCCACAATGCTCTTGGAGAGCTCCGCCGCAGAGTCCTGGCGGATCCCGTGGGAATTCACAATGGGTATGGGTACCAAACATGGCTAGCTGGGAAAGGCCCGAACAAAATGGAGGTTTCTAGATGGGAAACACATCGCACTAAACCGGGCACTTTCCAGCACGCCATGTCTGATTACCAGATGGTATCACAAAATATCGCAAATATGGTTGAGTTGAAAATAAAAAACGAATAGAAAAAGTACGAAAAAGTTACTTGACACCACCAACCAGCTTGCATTGAATTGGTTGAAACATCCCGAAGGTGCTGCGACAATCGATGGTTCTGGGATGTTTAGCTGGCAACGGGGAACAACTTTGGTGATCACTTTGGTGTCTCAAAGCCAGCCTCAGAGCTGTGGCAGTGTCAGCACCCCTCCGAAGTGTTTTTGTTCATGATGAAGATGTTCTTACCATTGGATGTTTGGGTGCCCTATCATATGTTTAGCCAAACATATCCAGTAAATATCGCCATGGCGGTTGGATAGATGCCCCAATGCAATCTGGGTCTGAAAATGAGGTCGGCCCTAAATATGGGGTACCTCAGCAAAACAAATGAAACAGTTCTGAACGACACCCTTCTTCGGCCAGTGGGTGCGTGAGATATTTGCGAAACAATGGCGGAAATGGATGGTCACACCATTGTCAGGCTCCCAACACCCACATACAAGGGAGGAAACTGGCCAAATAGAGAGGTAAAAACGCACACTTCCCCCCTTGTGGCAATGATCAATAGGTTGAAGCAACCCTGATTGTGGGATCATTTTTGGGGAACTGTGTCATTTTGAGGTTTCATTCTTGTGACGCTGCCCCTACATCCTTTAGTTTAAGTATCATTGTTTATTCATTTAAAAAGCTGCCCAACAGTCCTGAATGGGAATAAGATGATTCATTGTCATTCATGTTCCCTAGGTTTTTCATGGTTTTTCTAGTTTTCCCCAGGTTAAAACTGCCATAGAACTCTTGGCCCTTACAGCACCCCGGCACTCCCCAGCCTGGATCTGTTGAGACATTTCCTGCTGCTGCTGGGCCAATTCTTTCTGCCAAGGCTTCCCCTGCGGCGGAAGCAACGAGTTGTAAAATGCGGTGGTTTGAGCAACTGAAAATTATATAGGTCTGCTATTCACAAACTGGGAATTAACACGCCTTAAAGTCTATTCACCACCCGACGATTTGCATTTTCGGAATCAAAATGGTGAATTGACCGAGAGTTCTCCATTTGGCGTTGCTCTTCAATCAAGCTAGGGGGGGGTGCCCCCCCCCCCCCCCCCAGCCTTGCTCCAAGCTAGGGGGGGGTGCACCA